>APFE030298672.1:2944-74373 GCA_000404065.3 Pinus taeda
GATATTCGAGAGGAGCATAGGATTGATGTGTTCATAGGGTCTTTAAAGGATAATATCCAACATGATGTTCGCCTTTGGGAACCTTATTCATTAGAGAAGGCATTCAGGTTAGCAAGAAAACTGGAAACCAAAATTATGGCAACCAAGAAGCATACCACTCACAACTATAAACATGGAAGTGTTGTCCCTAGTCTTCCACAACCTATAAGGTTGACACCACAACAATTGGAAGAAAAAAGAGAAAAAGGGCTTTGTTATAGTTGTGATAGCAAATACACTAAAGGTCATAAGTGTGCTGAGAATAAATTATTCTACATGGATTGTGAAGAGGAAGAAGAAAAGGAGCAAGAAAGGTCAAAAGAAGAGGATATACTCCGGGAACAAAGCCTAGATGAAGAACAAATGAATCTGACCATATCTTGTGATTCATTGGCGGGAATTATCACTCCTCGAACCATTAAGATAGAAGGACAAATCAAGAAGAAAAATGTAATAGTGTTGATTGATTCAGGAAGCACCCACAATTTTATTCATTGTAAGGTAGTGAAAGAATTGAATTGCTTCCTATATCTAGCACCAGAGTGTCAAGTGATGATTGCAAATGGATGAACAATAAATTTGTCTGGAAAGTGCCATAATATCAAGCTATCCATGGGAGAATATGTATTGACTAGCCTAATGCTTTCCATTCCAATGGGAGGTGTTGATGTTGTACTAGGAGTCCAATGGCTACAATCCTTGGGTACAATAACTTTTAATTTTCAAGAACTTTTCATCAAATTTTCTATGGAAGGAAAGGAAGATGAATTAACGGGTATTGCAGGGAAACCAGGAAAGATAATCAGCTCTAATGGTATGACAAAGCTTCTAAAAAAGGAACAAAGAGATGTAATTGCACAGTTATGTTCGCTAGATGTTTCCACATCGGAATCATCTATTTCTCTAGATCTCCAAAAAATCCTGGACAATCATTCCAAGGTATTTGAGACTCCCAAAGGTCTCCCACCTGTGCATGATCATGATCATACTATTCATCTAATTCTAGGAAGTGTTCCTCCAAACATCACGCCACACAGCTATCCCTATGTCCGAAAGAGTGAAATTGCGCGTATGGCTACAGAAATGCTAGAGGCTGGTATAATTCAACCAAGTCAATGTTCTTTCTGTTCTCTAGTAGTATTGGTGCACAAGAAGGATGGATCATGGCACATATGTTCGGATTATAGGAAGCTCAACAAGCTCACTATTAAAGATAAGTTTCCCATTCCTGTCATTGATGAATTATTGGATGAATTGCATGGATCAATTTACTTCACCAAGTTGGATCTTCATTCAGGATATCATCAAATCAGAATGAAGACTGAAGACATTCCAAAAACGGCATTTAGAACTCATGAGGGTCATTATGAAATTTTTGGTCATGCCTTTTGGCCTTACCAATGCACCTTCAACATTTCAAGGTTTGATGAATTCAATTTTCAAACCATTCCTTAAAAAATTTGTGTTAGTATTTTTTGATGATATACTAATCTACAACAAGTCTTGGAAGGAACATGTTGAACATGTTGATAGGGTGCTACAACTATGGGAGGAGAAACAATTATATGCAAAAAGATCCAAATGTTTCTTTGGAGTACAAGAGGTGGAATATCTGGGTCATATTGTATCTCATGAAGGAGTTAAGGTAGACCCTAGCAAAATTAAAGCCATTGAGGAATGGAGAACCCCCACATCCATAAAGCATCTGCGAGGATTTCTCGGTTGACAGGGTATTATCGCAAGTTTGTTAAGAATTATGGGAGAATAACAGCACCTCTAACAACACTATTGAAGAAAGATGCATTTTCATGGACTCCAGAAGCAACAAAGGCTTTTGAACATCTTAAAGAGGCAATGTGCCAAACACCTGTCTTAGCTACAGCAGACTTCACAAAAACCTTTATTGTGGAATGTGATGCTTCATGAAATGGAATTGGTGTTGTTCTAATGCAAGATGAAAGACCCACTGCTTTTGAAAGTCGTCCAATCAAGGGAAAGATTTTACGCAAAGCTATTTATGAGAAGGAAATGTTGGAAATACTCCATGCACTTAAGAAATGGTGACCCTACCTAATGGGAAGAAAATTCAAGGTAAAAACAGATCATGATAGCCTTAAATACTTTTTAGAACAAATATTGTCCTCTGAAGAGTAGCAAAAGTGGGTCACAAAGATGTTGGGTTATGACTTTGAAATCATCTACAAAAAAGGGAACCAAAATGTGATGGCAGATGCACTGTCAAGAAAGGATGAGGATGTGGAAGCATTGTTGTGCACCATTTCTATTATCCAACGAGATTCGATAAATGAAGCAAGGGAGGAATGGAAGAATGACGAAGAAGTGTGGGCACTTATTCAAAAATTATAACAAGATTCTAGTACGTTTGATATAGTTAGCTCGCAAAATGATTCGTTATGGTACAAAGATCGCTTATACCTCTGTAAGAATTCCCAGCTAAAATAAAAGATTCTTATGGAATTGTACACTTCTCCGTTAGGAGGGCACTCACGATTTTAAGAAACTTACCACAGGGTTAAGAAGGAATTTTTTTTGGATGGCCTTAAATCATATATTCAAAAGTTTGTGGCGGAATGGTTGGTTTGCCAACAAAATAAAGTTGAAACAATTAAGACATCGGGTCTATTACAACCTTTATCCATTCCAAGCCAACATTGGGAGGAGGTTTTAATGGATTTTATCATAGGTTTACCCAAGTCTGAGGGAAAGAGTGTCATCATGGTGGTAGTTGACAAACTTACCAAGTATGCACACTTTTGTGCATTATCACATCCATTTAAAGACAATACAGTTTCTACGACATTTATGGAAACAATTCAAAGGCTACATGGAAATCCAAATATTATCGTAAGTGACAAAGATCCCATTTTCATTGGAAATTTTTGGACAAAATTATTTTCTTGTCTTGGTACTCACTTAGCTCATAGCTCATCTTATCATCATCAATCTGATGGGCAAACTGAGATAGTAAACAAATGTTTGGAAGCATATTTTCGTTTCTTTGTATCTGATAAACAGACATAATGGGTCAAATGGTTGCCTCTGGCTGAATGGTCGTATAACACTTCCTTCCATACAACAACAAAAATGACCCCATTTATGGCACTTTATGCGTATCAACCACCATCCATCACATCATATTTAAGAGAAACTTCTAAGTTTCAGGTAGTGGAACATCACATCAAACATCAACAACAAGTCCTCCAACTCTTAAAGGATAACCTTGTGTTGGCATAGAATAGAATGAAACAACAGGCAGATGGACATCGCAGCGAAAGAAGTTTTGATGCAGGTGATTGGGTATTCCTACGGCTACAACCATATAAGCAAATATCCCTCAAGAAAGCTAAGAAGGATAATAAATTATCACCAAAGTATTATGGTCCGTACAAGGTGTTGCAAAAGATTGGTACTATGGCATGCAAATTCGAGCTTCCTGCACCTTCTCGATTGCACCCAGTTTTCCATGTTTCATGTTTAAAGAAGGTTATAGGCGACAAGCTCCCAGTTCAAATAATATTGCCAGAACTTGACGAGGAAGGTAAAATTATACTGGAATCGGAAGCAGTAACAGAAATAAGAGCTCAACATCTACGAAATCGATCAACTTCAGAGTATCTTATCAAGTGGAAGAACTTATCTGCTGAAGATTCCACATGGGAGGATGAGAATTTTATACAAAAGTATCCAGAACTACTCAAGCGTTGAGGACAACACGTTTTTTTGAAGGAGAGGGGCATGTTGGGTCCCTATAATAATAGTGATTACCCCATTACTATTGTAGTTGTACCTCTTATTAATATTTTTGTGCCCCTATTGCACCCATATTGTTATTACTGTGCCCCATAGAATCCCTCTATTGTTATTTTTGTGGCTTTATATTATTATTGTTAGGTCGGCTAGGTTATATTGTGACTCCTTAGACTCCTATTTATAGAAAGGAGGTTTTTTCACTTGTATCATCCAAGAATGTTTCATTTATGTAATGTAAAGGAGGTTGCCCCCTCGAAGAGGCTGAATTCTAAGGCATTGATCTATCCTTTCTATCTTTTCTTGAGTTGGTTCATAACAAAATCTCGTGGTAGGTTAACCCGATAATGCAATATAAATCAAAGTAGAATATTATAACCTATTTCTACTAACAATTTGCGGAAGCTTAAAGATCGAGCTAAACAATATAACGAGAAGAAGAGGAATCATTGGCACAATACACATGAAAATACTTTGGGGAAATCTTTAGCTAAAAACCCCACACTATTGTATTATCATACATGGTGGAAATACATAGGAATTATACAAAGCCTTCTCTCTCACAGCTAGCCAGCTCTTCGTACAATCCTCACAGATGCTCACAGGTGATCTTGGATTCTCGCCAACCTTCTTGTCAGCCCTCTAAGCTCCTATTTTTCTGTGATGTTCCTTGTGGATGATTCTTCTTTTACCAAGTGGATTATCTCTCTCCAAAACTGCACAATCGTCAAGGATGATGCCTTGACTGTAGGCATGAGTTTTCTTTATAAGAAAATACATGCAACTTATAGTACACTATCCTTGACATTTAACTCAATCGGATCTTTCTCAGAATAAACATGCATGACTTTCTGATGAGGGAAGCTTGAGTTAACTGGAGTAGCAGTAGTTGAGTGCATGCATGCATCAATTGACTGTTAACTCACCATTAGCTCCTCAACCAGTTTGGAACTAATTTAATTGGACTTAACTCAGTAAACTAAGTTAACTAATTACAACTCAAATATAACTCAATATTGTCTCCTTAATCTAAGGCATAACTCTTTCATGATTTCAGAAAGACTTCTAACTTGAATTTCTCCAACTAATTAATTCAAAATGAATTAGTTAATTATTTCCAAGTAATTGTTAAGACTAAATTCGATTTTAATTCACAATTTAATTCAAGGAAAAATTAAATTGGAATATTCTTGTTGCCATATTTCAACACTCCCTCTCAACAAGAAAGGGATTATTTGCCACCTCGATCCTATCTCTATGGAACTCGAATTTACACTTTGAAAATTCCTTTGTCAAAATGTTAGCATCTTTCTCCTTTGTCTAAATATACTGCAGCAACATGATCTATGAAAAGCCACGGGCAATAAATCTTGCCTTATGATTCTCCATGCTATCATCAACAACTTGCTTTACCTTCTAAAGCCAACGGGAACTCACAACTGACTTGTTCATCTATCTCGGAACCACGTACCAAATACTGTTACGAACTATGGAGTCATACTCCTCCACCATAGCATCAACCCAAATCGGTTGTTGCACTTACTTCCTCAAAGGAAGATGGCTCAGTCTCAACACATTCCCCAATAATGGCCATGTATCCAGTGTACCTCTTAGGTGAGATGCTCTGTCTCTGGTGAGAATATGGTGCTCCCATATTCTCTTTTGCATCCTCCAACAATCTGTCAGCTTCTTTTGTGCACTTTTGTCCATCTCTCAAAGACTTTGCTTGAGTGGATGTATCCACTCCTAGAACCTTTGCGTGCGGCTGCTCTACATTAGTTCGAGGCTCCTCCTCCTCAGGAGCCAAGAGTTCCTCCATAGCGTGTAGTTGGAGCTCCCTCTCAAGGGTAACTCTCATGGCTTTCTCCTCATCAAACTTGAGATCTCTGCGAACCACTGCCTTTTGATTGGTAAGTAAGTACACCCAATAGTTGTGAGGTGTATTAGTGTACCCCACAAATATCCCCAACTCTATTGTTGGCTCAAGCTTCTTTGATGCATCCTTTGTCACATGGCAATATACTGATGAGCCAAAGATCCTTAAGTGACCCACATATGGTCTCTTACTAGAGAAAGCTTCATGTGGTGTCTTCATCCCAACTATGTGATGTGGGCTTCTATTCTGCAAATAGACTGATGTGTTGCATGCCTCAGCCCATGAGTGAAGTGGTAGGCCTTGGTCATGCACCATTACCCATGCTGCTCCTACAATAGTTATGTTCTTCCTCACATACACCCCATTCTGCTGTGGGTTATAAGGTGCCGTCAATTCTCATTTAATTCCTTCCACTGCATATAAGTTCTTGAACTATTGAGAGACATATTCTCCACCGTTGTCGCTTCTCAAGGCCTTCATATTCTTCCCTGACTCTTTTTTGACCAAAGTTTTGAACTCACAAATTTTTTTGAAGGTTTGGTCCTTATTCTACATGAAATAAATCGAGTGTTTACAAGAATAGTCATCAATGAAAATCACATAATACCTTTTCTTCAGTAATGAATTCCATCGAGAATGGTCCACATAAAGAAGTATGAACTCGCTCTAAGATAGCCTTTGGTCGACTGTCTTGATCATGAAAGGAAGACTTTGTGTACTTTCCCAACGTACAACCTTTGCATGTGTCAACTTGCTCAAGTTTACCTTTGGGAAGTCCTGTAGATATCTGTTGCATTATCTTCAAAGCCCCATGATGTAAATGGCCCAATCGCCTATGCCACAACTTTCCAATGTCTTGGATTTGCACCAATTCTATTTTCATAGTCAATGCTGCATAATCATCTACCTCTAGTTTATAGAGATTCTTCACCTGAATCATTAACCTCTTGGTCTAACATGTGGCTGTGTGTATTAGGAACATCTTTCCTTTACTGAAGACAACATTGTAGCTTTTGTCCTCCAATATCGCGACTGATACCAAGTTTTTCTTCAGTCCCGGCACATACATCACATCTGTCAAGGTGAGAGGAGCTACATGCTCCGTTTGAAAAGCAATCGTGCCCTCTCCTAAAACACTATACCTTTTGTCATCACCCATCTCTATGCGCATCTTGAGGTCTTTCTCCTCCAAGGCACTGAATAAATTTTTATGATCGGTCATGTGGAATGAGGCTCCACTATCAAGATACCAGACACAACCTATCATCGATGACACCATGCATGTGATTAGGGTAAAGTCCATTTAAAACTAAGAGGCTAATGCCTCACCTTCTGATCCTTCTGAGGATCCCTTCTTGGACTTCTTCAATAGGCAATTAGTCGCATAATGTCCCATCTTGTGACAATTAAAGCATCTTACTTTAGACATGTCACCCTTCTTCCCTCCATGAGAAGAATTCGATTTGTAATGGGAAGCCTTCCCTTTCCCTTTCCTTGCCTTACTTACTAAGGCCAAATTTTATTCATCATCATTCTTGGATGAAGAACCATCTCGTATGCTCCTCTCAATCTTCTCCTGCATAATATCCGACCACAGTCATTCCCAATCTGATAGTTTCTGCCTTCCATTCACATAGTCCTGGTAGCTATTCCAATTCTTTGGAAGGCCAAGGAGAGCGAGGCTCACCATATCATCATTGGCAATAATTATTCCCACACTGTCAAGCTCATCTCTATAGGTGGTGAGGTTGTTCAGATATGTGGAAATAGTATCACCCTTCTCCATCTTGGTTCTTTAAAGCTTATCATTGAGTGCCAATTTCCTCTAGTTGCTACTATTCTAGTAGAGGTCCTTCAATGTCTTCCACATTGAACATGGAGTATCCTTGCCATGGAGACTCGAGACAATATGGTCTCGAACTCCCTCAAGGATGATCCATCTCGCCTTGACCACACACTTCTTCCACTCACCCAACTCTTATGCGTTAGTTGAAGCTGGCTTTGGGATTTCTTGATTAATGAATTCCTTCAAGCCATTGTCTTCTAATACAACTTCCATTCTATCTTTCCATGCTATGTAATTCGATCTACCTTCTAAGGCATACTTGAGTCTCAAGTCATAGAATGCCATTGGCCAACCTTGAAGTATAATATGAATTTGATTTTCACCTATAACCCTGAACTTCAAACTTCAAATTCTATTCTAAGTATACTGTTCATAGCTCTGATGCCATGTAGTAAATGTTGTTGTAGGTTAGCTTGATAATTCAATATAAATCAAAGCAGAATACTATAACCTACTTGTACTATCAATTAGTGGAAGCTAAAAGATCGAGCTGAATAATATAACTAGAAGAAGAAGAATCAATGGCACAATACACATGAAAATACTTTGGGGAAAGCCTCAACTAAAAACCCCACACTATTGTATTATCATACATGGTGGAAATACATAGGATTTATACAAAGCCTTATCTCTCACAACTAGCTAGCTCTCAGTACAATCCTCACAGATGCTCACACACAATCTGTTGAGATTTTCTATTCATTAAATTTGGAAAAAATCTCATGAATGTGACAACAATAGGATTTGTTGCTAAATTAGCTCCGTTTATTCCTGAGGAGGAGTTATTGCATCCTATATTTGTTGTGAGAGAATTTATGATTTAGTTTTCTACTCCGAGCTATAAAAATGTAAGCCCGTAGAGGATATGTGTGCTGAGAGGGTGTGAGTAATTATGTTGTTGTAATCTCCTGTTGAGTAATAAGATTGCCGATGCCTCTGTTTGGTGGATGTATCCGAGATTGGTTGGGTGAACCACGTTAAAATATCTATGTTTTTTATGTTCATTTATGTTGTGTATGTTTATTTATTTTCCGCTGTGATTTTTTGCTCTTACACAATCTTGGGTTCTGTCCAGTCTTCCTTTCAGCCCTCCAAGCTCCTTTTTCCTTGTGATGTTCCTTGTGTATGATTCTCCTTTTACCAAGTGGATGATCTCTCTGCAAAACTGTGTAGTCGTCAAGGATGATGCCTTGACTACATGCATGAGTTTTCTTTATAAGAAAACACATGCAACTGATGGTACACTGTCCTTGACATTTAACTCAACTGGGTCTTTCTCACAATACACATGCATGAGTTTCTGATGAGGGAGTCTTCAGTTAACTGGAGTAGAACTAGTTGAGTGCATGCATGCATCAACTAACTGTTAACTCACCATTAGTTCCTCAACTAGTTTGGAACTAATTTAACTAGACTTAACTCAATAAAGTGAGTTAACTAATTACAACTAAAATATAACTCAATCTTATCTCCTTAATTTAAGGGATAACTCTTACACGACTTCAGAAAGACTTCTAACTTGAATTTCTCCAACTAATTAATTCGAAATGAATTAATTAATTATTTTCAAGTAGTTGTTAAGAATAAATTCGATTTTAACTCACAATTTAATTCAGGGACAAATGAAATTGGAATATTCTTGTTTCCATATTTCAACTAAACCTTCTCTATAAAAATCTCAAATATTTCCATGAATCTCTCAATCAATATTCATCCCTAACATCTCTATTTTCTTCTCATGTTTGAGTCTTATATAGAATTTTAGAATATGTCAACATCATTACAATACCATCATATAGTTTATTCAATTCTTGATTCACAAGTAACTAGTAATCCTTAATACTCCTTCTTAATGAGTACTTATGCTCTCAATATGTGCTCATCAATTTTACTCTTCAACTCTCTTTAAATTGGTCCATTATTCATGGTCATCATCTATGCTCTTTTCCTTCATGTTCTATATATACAATGTTATTATTTTGGTGTTTTATCTTCAACCGTGTTCTTAGTTTTCTTTAATTGTACCTACAAAACATAAACAAAGGCTACCATCCACAAAATATATGGGTCGAAATCTACTGTATCCATCCATTCTCTATGAAACTTATCTCATACACGATTTAGCAACATATCAATACTTGTACCTTTTACTCCCTTTAAATCTTCATTACTCATCATTTTGGTTCTTTTGCTTACCCATAACCACATCCTATATTTTTTTTCATTTTACATGCAACTACACTATGTCTTTTCTTTAGTTTACTACTAACCATAATCTAGATTATCTTAGGTCACCCTTAGCCATTATGCCTATGGGATTTTGTGGATGGCCTTGAACCATCACACCTCTAGGTTTTTGTGGATTATCTTAGACCATTACATTTTCAAGTGGTCTCACCTTACCATGTACCAACAAGTGGTTTTCCTAACCATAAACCATTATTACATCAAGTGGTTCCCATGAATCATCCATTACATCACTAATTTCATCTACAAACCATGAAACATTCAGATTAACGAGTACACTACCTGATATAAAATGTCTCAAGTACATGGAATTTCTAAGAATTTCCATTTTCGGCTAATCTATCCATCATACAAATATGGATCAAAAACCATTTTCTTTGCATCATTAAAAAACATTATCCAATATGGACCATTTGTTGGGGATGTTGGCTTTCCTATATTTACTCAACTTTTGAAGACATAACACTTTATTCTTGCCTTCATTCTTTTTTCCTACATTTTTGTTGTAGTATTTCCTCTTTTTCTTGCGCTTTATGTCTTCTTCCTCATTTTTTCTACATTTCTCATCAAGTAATTTTTTTTTTGTCTAGGTTAGGTGAGTCTAGAGATGACTAACACGCCTAAAGTGCGGCTTGAGTAGGCACTACCTAGGGGCATCTAAGCCTTCAAATGGTATTGAACCCGTCCTCGTATGGATTTTTCCCATTGAACGTGTGACCCTAATGGTCTCCTCTAGGACACATTTCTTAACAAGTATGTCATTCTTTATTGTCATTCTATTTTCTCTCTTCTTCATTCGAAGCGCAAGATTCCGTCTTCTTCTTTATTCTTATTCCATCTTCTTTCATTCATATTGTTTGTAATTTCCTCTATCATCTTCTTCTATTATGAAAGATACATAATTTCTTTCTTCATCAATGTTATTCTTATTTTTCCTGTCATCTTATTTCATCTACACTTGCGATATTCTTCATATTGAAAAGTGTAACTAGGTTCAGTATTCATAATGACATGTAATAACGATTTTCTATAATGAGATGTAAAGAAGAAAAATAAATTTATTGTATTGCTTACTTCATGGATTTCATGAGCAAGAGATTTTATTTTTGAGTGAAGACTCTCATTGAGAGTATTTAGGAATTATTTGTCATCTAGTCATAAAATGTTAGAGTCATTGTCATGTAATGAACTCATGTTACACTTTGTAAAAGGCCAATCATGTTTATGTAAAGTATCCTCGAGGACCTTGTCACTTATCCTCTTCACGTCATCCTACAATGATGAAAGAACATGCTACAGAAGTTGACCTAAATCTTGTCATCATGTTAGCCTAAAGGACGTGAGATGAAGTGTATATGTAGCCACACTCGACCTCACTTAGAGGCAAGCAACTCAGCAAGAATTCAGAGAATAAGAGCGAAGAAGAAGGCTACTAACTAGAAGTGCGAAGAAGTGATAAGCGGAGTTTCTTCTAGGCAAGTGAAGGAGGATTCATTTGGGTCATCGAAGGAGAGATTCTCCTCTGTTAGTGAAGAAGATATTCTTCATGGTCAACGAAGTGAATTTTATTATGAGATAGCGAAGGAAAGATTCTTTTGGGATAACGAAGGAAGGATTCTTCTGGGGCAATGAAGAAAGGATTATTTTCGGGTACTTGTTCTGGGTAACCGAGATATAGATCTAGAGAACAAGATTCTCTAGATAAATCCAATAAGATCATAGAGACTGAGTTTTTATATAGGAAGTCAAGGAGAAGCCAGTGTGAAGGATAGAGACCGATTTTCTCTAGAAGGAGCTCAGAAGAGTAGTTCGAGCTCAAGAAGAAAGTTGAGAGAGGGAAGAGGCATAGCATCAAGGTTAGTGGAAAGGTTCTCGGGAGGATACTAGAGTCAAGGGTCTTTGTCATTGTCTTGGTACTCATCAATTGAAGATTTTAAAGAAGAATTTTGATAAGGTTTTCCTCTCAAGAGGTGAGGGGTTTTTGTTGTGGCTGACAGACCTACATACTGTGTCACCTGTATTTTATTGTGCATATTGGTAATTTTCTTGATGAAAATAACACAATAGTATCATAACGAAGAAAAGACTATAAGCTAAGAAGTAAAAGTATATCACAAGAAATTATCAACGAGAGAAATGTTTTAACTATTCATGCCCTAGATTTCTCAACACTTCAGTCACCTATAGTTAGATGTTTACAAAAGATATGCTTCCTCATGGATTTTCTATTGGCTAGAAAGGAAACATTTGACCTTGTCCTAAAAACTTAATAAATGCAACATTGTTATGAATTTACATGACTTCAAATTGTCTTGACTATTTGACTCACGTGATGGGTACTACTGATCATGTATACTTCTTTAAGATGATATTCTTCACATGTTCATGATATTTTTTCTTAGTATAAATGAATTTTGCAAACAATTTCTAATGTGAAAATGACAAACTCCAACATAGACCCAAACTATTATACTTAAAATGGAAATAGAACAAATTATTGTATTATCACATTTCCATTAAGTGAACTTTAACTCCTCCATAAAAAAACAACAAAAATCATGAGTCTAACTTGATTTGATTAGAATGCATTCTCAACATTGTCTTTTCTTTATGGTGCTCCAAGCAATATTTTCACTGAAAAGAATTCTAGACCTAGCTTAACCTTTTTTAAAGAGACTCCTTGAGTTCAAATTTCTACCTTGGTTTAAAATTTAATATCAATATTCACCTTAACTTAAACCTTTATATCACTTTTCATCTTCACTATACAAGTTAACTCTAACACTTTAAGTTCTTTACATCAACAATTTTCGTCTAATGAGCTTACCATAATACCTTTATTAAAACTTTACATTTAATCGTTATGATAAAGAATAATTTGAATTTCAATAACACCAAAATTAATGACTTTCTTTTGGCCCTTTCAAACATAAAACAACATGCTTTTATGAATGAGATTCGAAAAAAACACAATCAAAACCTTCTGAGAATCCTAATGGATGTTCTGCATTTCCCAAGCGAGCTTGTTTATCAAAAGGAATTAAGTTTCACTATACTACTCTTTACTTAATTAGGTTGAGATAAATCACTTTTCCATATAAAGACGAATAAGATATCTTTCTAATAGTTAAAAAAAAATATACCATGAATCAATAATGTTGTCTTTATGGTTGACTTGAATCAGTAATGTTGTGTATTTGTGAAGTTGGAGCCTTCCCCATATAGTAATTTCTATAGTCCTACTGTATTTCACTTTAAGTTTTCCACCTTTGTTCTTTCAACAACAATTTGATATTATTTGTCTCGAGATTCATTGTTCCTATCTATTGCCTATGGCCTAGAGAATCCCTAAAATATCTTCCAAACAAAGGAATGGATCATTTTTTCCTCAATTTAATTTTAATAAAAGTACTTTGGTGATTAGCAGTGATTTACAGGACCAAATGAAGGCAGATCTACACATTTTCCTTCATGCTTTCCTTGTTTGTCATTTCCACGCAAAGCTCAATGTTACACTAGAGAGAAGGTGGAGGAAAAATTTCCTCACCTCATTCACTAAAAGATTTTGGGGACCAAAATCCTCTCAGAATGAGGAGGTGTTATTTTAATTGGATCATTATTTTTTTTTTCATCCATCTTAATGCATTTGGAGCAGAAATAGAGGAGGAATGAGCTCATGGGACCATTTCTATGGGCACGAGCCACTTTGGCAAAATGGGGTATAAAACCTTTCAGGAGTACTTTGAGGCATTAAACAACATTTTTTGGGGTAAAAATTTTCATGCTATTCTACACATAGAAAAATTTCCAACAGCATAAGAATCATGTTAGTCGGAGTCTGTATGCAAAATTTATGCCACTTAGAAGTTGACCTTCCTATTTTCACACCTATAGTTCGGGAGGATGTCGTGTAAGCCCCAATTATTCATGGAAAAGGGGCCATGTGTTTGTGATGTAAAATTCTCTAGAAGAGTCTATTTTGTAACTCTAGTTAAGAGTTGATGTAGTCAAAATTAACCATTAGTAGGTTATCAGGTTGTGTTATAATCGAGCCACTAGGGGGAAGAGGCATTCCATTCTTTCAAGACCATTTTGTTCTATAGTTGAGAAAAAATAGCGTAGAGAGATAGGAGGTAGAGCACACAGGGAGGACTTATGCACTGTAGCAGTTCATGGGCCACTCACATTACTTCTTTGTATTTGTAGCAATATTTCCACACACAGAAAGAGAGCGAAGCATCCTCATTTTCTAGCTGGATTTTTTCTTGAAAGTTTTTTCTAGAGAGAATATCTTGTGCATTATGTGTGTGTGGGCTTATTTTGCTGTTCTCTATTTTTTTGTTTGATTTAATTTTACATGCATGTATTATTTAGAGTTAATTTCACAGATCTAGAAATTAAATAAATCTGTAACAGTGTAGAATCTCATATTTTTAATATAATATTATGAGGTTTGTTGTGACAAATTGTCTACTGGAATATCTACAATGGTTTATGGATTAGCTTGGGTTGAGTTACTAGTCCCGTAGCCTTGGTTGGAAAAATGCTCTCGAACAGTGTAATAGCTTGGGTTGAGTTACTGAAACCCTGTAACAGCTTGGGTTGAGTTAATAGTCCCCTAGCCTTGGTTGGACAAACATTCTCCAACCTGATAAAAGATGTCGGTTGAGTTACTAGTCGTGTAGCCTTGGTTGGACAAACGCTCTCGAGACGAGTAAAAGTTCTGGGTTGAGTTACTAGTACTCGGAGCGAGATTGGAGCAAAGACTCTCGAGCCTTGGAAGGTTGGAATAGAGATCGATTTGATGTTGGTTTTGTGATGTCTAACCGTGACGTGGAATCATTGTTTGATGGGTTGAGGTGGATGGTTGAAGAGAGATCTCACTCGACCATTCTACGATTGGGTGGAACATGGAAGTCCCATCTGAGGTTTGGAATTTGCATCATTAATGAAAGGTTATTTCTCCTTGTATTTCTATGAGAATTATAATGGATTATATGTGGTTTATATGGCTATAATTTTATTAGTAATTATGTCCCTATTATGCTCGTTATTTACATGCTTGATGACAGCAACCATGAGTGGCTCTCATCATGTTCTTACTTGTTATTCGATGATCAATGTATCTATGACCTAATGGAAGAACTCACATCTAATGTGGTAAGGAGACAATGCTTCATAGTGAATCTCATATAAGTATGAGATCACTATGCTCAGATATTACACTTATAGGTTTCATATTTACTAAGTGTTTGACAAAATTCTAGTCATGGCTAGTAGGGGCCGAGTCAAGGTCTTAAACAACTAGTTTCTTGAGTACTATCATTTCCATGTTATTTTACTTATTTGAAGAGATGGTTCAATTCTCTGCTGTGACTTAGGCTCTCTCCCTGAAAAAGTGGCTCAAATCCTGGAGTTGTTGGCATAGCATTTGCAATTTGGGTCTCTAGTAGCTCGCACGCAAGCCTCTCAGAGCGACTATAGGGTTACAGTCGCATGCATGCCTTGTCATGGGAGAAACTTTGGGTTTAATTCATCTAAATGCTAGGTTAACTTAGGGGTTGGGCACCTCGAGTGGTGGATTAGGTCCTCACGTTCTTGAAGCACTTAAGGGAGGTCTCTATGTTGTGATTCTATAGATTCCATTTCCCTAAGGTTACCTAGGTGGTTGAATGATATCATGGTAGCCTCTCTTCCCATGTTTACCGAGGCTTGTTGGTTGCTTGGGTATATGTGGCAGCAAGGTGTTACAATCATCTTCTTTTATTATCAAACATATATCATTTCTCTCTTTGTGAGTGTTTTTCTTATTTTTGTTGTCATCTTCTTTCATCTACACTTGCAATATTCTTCATTCACCTATAGTTACATGTTTACACAACTTAATGGGTGCAATGTTGATATGATTTTACATAACTTAAAATTGACTTGACTATTCGACTCAAGTGATGGGTACTACTTACCATGTGTGCTTCTTTAAGGCCATATTCTTCCAATGTTCATGATATTTTTTCTCACTATAAATGATTATGTATGCTTCTTTAAGACTATATTTTTCCTATGTTCATGACATTTTTGCTTACTATAAATGATTTTTGCAAACAATTTCTAATGTGAGAATGGAGAATTCCAACTTAGACCTAAACTTATTATACTTAAAATGGGAATGGCACAAATTATTGTATTATCACTTTTCCATGAAGTCAACTATCACTATTCTATAATAAAAAAATATGACTCTTCTATATGTATAAAATAAAAAAAATAAAAAAATAAAACCCAACAACCAACAACAACAACAACAACAAAAATCAAGAATCTAACTTACTTTTGACTAAAATACAATCAACTTTGCATTTCCTTTATGTTGCTCCCAGCAATATTTTGAGTGAAAAAAATTGTGGACCCAACTTAATGTTTTCTTTATGAGACTCTAATTCAAATTTCCACCTAAATTTAAAACTTCACATCACTCTTCACCTTGAATTAAACCTTTATATCACTTTTCATCTTCACTATCAAGTTAACTCTACAAGTTAATTCTAACACTTTAGGTTGGCTCTTTTGGCTCTTTACATAAAGCAATTTTCGTCCAATGAGATGACCATAATACCTTGATGCAAAATTTACATTAAATCGTTATGATAAAGCATCATTTGAATTTCAATAACACCAACATTAATGACTTTCTTTTGGCCCATTCGAACACTAAAATTACACACTTTCGTTAATGAGATTCGAAAAAAACACAATCAACCCTTCTGAGAATCCCAATGGACGTTCTGCATTTCCCAAGCCAGCTTGTTTATCAAAAAGAATTAATTTTCACTCTTCTATTTACTTAATTAGATTGGGATAAATCACTTTTCCATATAAAGACAAATAAGATAGATTTGTAATAGTTAAAAACAAAAAACATATACCGTGAATCAATAATGTTGTCTTTATGGTTGACTTGAATCAGTAATGTTGTGTCTTTGTGCCCCATACAGTAATTTCTGTAGTGCTGCTCTATTTCACTTTACAGTTGCCACCTCTGTTTTCTCAACAAAAGTTTCATATTATTTGTATCCATATTTTTATTTGTATCCATATTTTTATGTTTCTGTCTAGTGCTTTTGTTCTTTTCAACAACAGTTTGGTATTAAGGAATTTAGACTTTCCCCAAAATCACATAAAAAATCATCATTTGTAGAGGAGTTTCCAACCAACCAGTATAGTTTATAATTTGGTATTATTTGTCTCCAGATTTTTATGTTGCTGTCTATTTCCTATGGCCTGGAAAATCCCTAAAATATCTTCCCAGCAAAGGAATAGATCATTTTTTCCACAATTTACTTTTAGTAAAAGTACCTCGGTGATTATCACTGATCTACACATTTGCTTCTTATTTGACCAGATTCTGCAAATACGAGGATATCCTTCCATCTAGCATTTGAATCGTGCCTTCTCTTGCCTGGAATGAGAAATCCCTTTTTTTGGTTCCAACTCAACCTTTCATTCATATTCTTTTCAATAGAAACTCATGCTGTGATATTTCTCTACAACTAGTTCTCTTCACATCTCAATAGCAGTCGTGCTCTATCAGTTACAGTACAATAGATTTTTTCAGTCAATGCAGTGAATTTAGAACATAAGATCAAGCAACAAATTTTCCCATCGTTAAATAAATCAACACTTCACACACCCATTACTTGGTCTTAAAAGCTAGCACTATCTTGATTTATCAATTTTGTTGTTCACCACTACACAAATATTTCACTCATTCCTTTGGATCATTATTCTCATCAATTCGGCTCTCGTGTAATTCCAAACTCATTTGGCAGAAGTGCTATTCATCTGTCATTTTGTCTCCACATTTTTCTATCTATATATTTTCTTCTGAAAACTTCACTAGCTTCTACCATCCATGGCAGCGAAAATGCATTTGAATAAGTACTCTATTCAACAAACTTGGCTCAATTCTCAATTTATTTTGTCTCCACATTTTTTTTATCTATATATTTCTTCTGAAAACTTCACTAGCTTCTACCATCCATGGCTGCGAAAATACATTTGAATAAGCACCCTATTCAACAAACATGGGTCAATTCTCATTTTTTTTTCCAAATTCACTTATCAGCAACTTATTACTCTAATACCAATTATTAATTTTAATAACTAACATCAAATTTAAAAAACAAAATACAATTTTTTTCCAAATCTGCTTGTCAGCAAGTTATTACTGTAATATCAATTATTAATTTTAATAACTAGCATCAAATTTATAAAACAATATAAAGCAAAGCACATCAATAATTCACACTCAATAAACTTTAAAAAAAAGTTGTATTAATAAATCATTTCCCTATATGATTTTATTATATAAATAGTTTTTTTTTCCTTCCATAATGTTATAACTGAATATTGAAATCGACCATCTTCCTACCCTTTTTTTCTATAAATCACTCAATTCATATTCATCCTTATCATTTCTTTTGTTTTCCTCTTTGTTCTTTTTAATATAAATTTCTAAAATTAAGTTAGAATTACAGACCATTATATAATTTAAACAATATTATTTCATTCATTCATAAAGAAGACATAACTGTCCATATCAAAGATAACTGTCCATAATCTTCTAATATGCAACCAAACATATACTTTGTTTACATGACAAAACAAAGTAATGAATGTTGTAAGTGTCTAGTTACTCTCGTTTATATTAATCAAAGTTTGACTGGAGTTCCCATATTACACACTTCTGCTTTCGTAATATTTACTCAAATTCTCTCCAGGCTCCATCATATCATGTTTCCTATTGAATTACTGTCTCTGCAAATGTTTGAAGAGATTTAATATCCTTTTACAGACATTAAAAATGAACACAACGACCTTAATGATCATAGTAATGATCAACCTCCCCGTATCGAAACCGAAGACAACGAGCTGAAATATGATCCCCATACCAACCAAGGTTGGCTGGGCAGCTACATAAGACACAATTTCTCTTAACTCGCCCATTAAATCACTCATTTTCGCAGAAAAAAAAATGAAAATAATATGAAAATAAAAGATTGACATAATAGTCAATAAAATGGTCTCGAGTATCGTCGTCATCCCAAAGCTCAGAGGATATAAAGTAATGAATTTTTAAAGGTTCGTCACCTTTAAGATTTTTTTCTCATCTCAATCTCTCTGCTCTTTGCAACTGTACAAAAAAAATAGATTGAAGCTGTTGAATCCTGTATTAATGGATAGGCTAACCGAGCTTGAGAGGGGGCTGAATTGCCTGGGATACTCAAAGTCTCAAAATATATATATAAAAAAGAGAGGAAGCTTGAACTTTGTTTGAAGGAGAGAAAAACGAAGGAATAACTTGGATGGTAAAAAAGAAAAAGCAAGATGGAAAATGATGGAATGGAAAAGACCAAAGATATTTCTTGTAGTAGAAGCTATTCGAAAGAGAACGAAGACATTTCCTGTAATCGAAGCTATTCGAAGTGATGACAAAGATAGCTTTCTTCGACTATATATTATAATGAAATAACAATTTTGTGAGCTTTTTATAATTATTAAAAATTCTAATATATAGAAACATTTCGAAAAACAATAATGGTTATTTTAGATCAATTATAGCTTGTTAGATTAAGATGTGAAGTTTGTGAAGTTTGGGGTGTAGTATATCTAGAGAAAGATTGAGATGATCCAAAAGCAATTCATAATCTATAATCTCAAGATTAAGGGAAATACTCACTATCCTATCCTTTTGATGGGTCGACCAAGAATAAGCTTCACAATATGGAATCCAAGAGACTCCCAAAAATTGCTTCTAACTTTAGTCAAAAGCCCACATTGGCCTCAAGAGTTTTAATTCAACCTTTGGGGGATTAAAGAGGAGATCATCATGGGAAGCAAGGAAAGTATCAAAGGTAATATTGCCTATAATATTACCTCCAATGTTAAGGACAAGATGTGTGTTGTTAAGGAGCTAGAGGGCAAAATGAAGCTAAGTTACTATAAGGAGGTGATCAACCCCACTGTGCTAAAGAGCTAGCCCACCAACAGCCCACCAACACGATGCCAAGATGTTGCTCTATACAATCTTGTCTTTGATTGAAGTCCTTCATGTGGTGATTCAAGTGATCCATAGAGTGAAGGAGGTATGCTAAGTGCTTGAACCTATCCATGAGAATTCTAGTGAGGAGGAGTTTCATATGCTAATATAGGTCAACAATTTGCATGAACTCTTTGAGGTGCTCACATGTATTCCAGATATCTAATTTACCATCTCAAAAAGAACCTCCATGTTTGAGAGATGGTGCTTGTGGGAGGATTGTTCTCTCTTAGTGTAAGTGAGCTCATAGTGGATGGATGGGACTCGGTAAGCTCAGAGAAAAAGACAACAATTTCTTCCAAATGATGGTGTGTATATGTATTTTCTTGATTACCTTGTTATTGGTAGTAGGTCTCTCCTCTACAAACATGGTCATGTTGACAAGGCATGGTGTAAGGACAAAGAAAGAAAGGAGATCACATTGTTAAGAGGAGAGTCACAAGCGAAAGGTGCCAAGTGACAAGCCACACATAAGAGAGTTAGGACTAAGTGATCGAACACCACTAGTGTTGCCCAAAATTTGATAGGGATATGGACAAAAATTAGAGAATGATGGGGATAAGACCACCTAAGAGAGCATTAAGAGGGTTGCACAAGGGAAACTAGAAAGAGCATCAAAGGAAGGAAAGCATCCCAAAAGGACATACGAGAGGGATGCCTCTTAGGCCTTGGAGCAAGCCAAATATTGAGATAAATAAACCATTCCAGAATGTTACTCAATAGAACACCAAAAGCAATTCTTGAAACATAGTAGAGACCAAAAGCTAAGAGGTGTCACTCAAACGAGAGCTAGTTGAGTGCACATGTACAAAAGGTGTCCAATAGCAGAATGAGCTATGGTCTTCATACATAAGGAACCACATTTGAGAGCTACATCATGACATAAAACATACAAGGAGAAATAAATAGCTACATAAATCTTGTCTTCCAAGCCATCAATTGGAAATTTCCTTTGTTGTTGTAGTTCTAGTTAGTAGGGGAGAGCCTTTCTAGTTGGAAATGCAAAGGCTTTCCAATTATAGTAAGACAATGCCAAAATGGGGATCGAAGAAATGGGTCTATACGAGACCCCAATTGTAGTTGACGAGAGCTAAGTCCCATGTCTCAAACAAGAGTGTTTGGTAGTCAACATCTGTGGAGAAATATGAAATTTGAGCCATAATAAGGGATGCAATAAATTGCAATAATCCTTGTTGGTGGCTCACACAAGTGCAGTCCCAACAACTAGATAGAGCACTGGTTGGCGATCAAGATAGGACTATGGAGCATGCATGAAGTTGAGTATGGTGGTTATAGTCTTCATGTAGCAGTGCCTTGGGATATTTATGCCTTAAACATTCTCTTTTTGGGCCACATCCCCTAACCTCTTGGCGAGGTGGCATTATATCAATATTTAATATTTTGGAAACAAGTTCATAGCATAAAATTTTATTGGATAATATTTTGACAAATATTAATCTTATGAAATTCTCGAGACATGTAAGTAATAGTTCATGGTATATAAGGTAAGCTTAAATTTGTAACATAGATTTAATGGAGGAGATTATTAAAAAATAATATTTAAACCATTCCAATAATTATTCATTGAATATGTATTGATTTCTTGTAACCTTATTTTATGTTTTTTTTATGTTGTATAATTTAATGTAGTTAACTTTTTATTTTAAATTAACATATATTTAAAAATATTTGGGCAACAAGTGTGGAATAGGTTACTATGAATATTAGATTTGTTGTTTACTTGGGGTTTCATCATTTTCTCATTGTAGTGCTTGATATTAACCAGTCAATCTAATATTCAATCATTGATAGTGTTGATTGATTTGAATGCCATCATTGAAAAAAATGATGTTCAAGATCATATTTGATGCTAAACTTCTAGCCCAATGTGTAGAATAGGTGGAAAAAGAGGTACTAGCATTCAACAATATAAAATTCTTACATAATTTACGGGATAGTAATCAAATTAGATATGGATGGGTTAATCAAGCCACACCTATAAAAGTGGATCATTGGCATCAATGGTAAATATTATGATCTTTCCATCCCATAAACATTTGAACATGAGGACCAAGCCATGTAGTAGGCCATGAAGGTGTTGCATAGTCCAATTCATCAAAAATACATTATACAACATGGGATTTATGAGAAGAGACCCAAGTCACTATTTCACATGCTAATACTTATGAATCTACAAGATTATGAACTTGTGTGAGGTTTCTTCTATTGTCAAGGTGGGATTGTGGCTTATGGGCATATTTTATGAATTTGAAGGCTCAAGTTAGTGAGAGGGAACAAAATTTTAAAATGGTATGCTTACTCCTTTGGGGTCATTTTTTTGATTACTTTCATGTTATTGAGCGTTGGTGAATCCCTTCATTTTCTTCTTTCAAACTAGATAAGTCCTTACTAGTGGTTTAGAATTTTTCTTTAGTACTTCCCATACTATTCTTTATCATATTTTGAGTTTTTTGTGTTTCTCCATCTCAATTGATGTGAATTTTGATAGAGTATTGTTCTAGGAAAATAATTTTCTATGTTTAGCGAAAAGAAATAACAACATCTATGTTTCATGTGGCTAGAAGTCACAAAGTTCAAAGCATAATATAAATTCTAGTGTCACTATTGGTTTATATATTCATTCTTTTGGAAGAGGTTGATCCATATTGGATTACTATATTTCTTACCATCCACCTCGATGCTTTTAGAGTAGAAAAACTGCAGGAATCAATTCACAAGGTCCTTTTTACTTGTGGGACCGAGTTTGGCAAATTGGGGTCTGAAAAGTTTTGCGAGCATTTTGAAGATTCAAATGATTTTTTGGGGCCAGTAAAACTTTTTCTCTTTAGCATCACACCTTTTTTCCCTATTCTACACAAAGAGGCATTCCCATCCATGCAAGAACCACGTCAATGACAGTTTGTATGCAAAAGTTATGCCACTTAGAATTTGACCTTCTTATTTTCACCACCATAATTTGAGAGGATGTCACATCAACTCCCATAATTCATGGAAAAGGGGTTATCCATGCGATTATGAAGAAAAATATTCTACAAGAATATAAATTCTAACTCTATCTAGGAGATGAGGAAGTCAAAGCTATCCACTAGTAGGTTATCGAGTTGTTTTATAACCAAACCACTAGGAGGAAAATGGGTTCCATTGTTTTTAGTGAATTTAATACATCACATAGATATGATTTATGCATTGTAGCATCCCACTCGCCAAAAGAAATACTTTTTTTTACTCACACACATTTTCTATTATGAGAAAAATAGTAGATGGACCTTACCTTCCAACTCGGTTTTTCCCCCAAAAGGGTTTCCCAAGGTATACCTTGTATCAAATGTGTGTGTAATATTTTAGTCCACTATTATTTATTTTATACATAGTTTTAATTTGCATGCATATGCTATTTTTTTTCGCGAGGAGAAAATATCGTAATTTCAATTAATTTGTTGAAAATTACATCCTGTAAATGCCATAGACATATGTAAGTACTGTGACCATAGTCAGCTGTGTAGAGTATGAACTATAATTTATACCAAAAGGCCCTATATTGGGTGTGCTAGTGTCTACAGTACATATATAAAATAATTACATATTCAAAAATTCACCAATGGTGTTTGGTGTTGTGTTGCTAAAAAATGATAATTACATAATAGAAAAACTGTGAAAAGACTAATAAAGGCTGATGATATTAGGCCTGTCTACCCTCCATAGTTCTTGATCCATATTTGGTCTCTAAAAGAAATGATAGGTCCTCTCAGGTGTGTGCTATGTGATCATCCATTCTCCTCAAGGACGATGCGTTGCCTCTTTCGATAGCTTGTTTGCATCTGCATTATGCTCCCTGTAAATATGAGTACATGAGATATGAATAAAATGTGTTTTGAGAAAAACAATGTCATCCAAAATAGTTCTGAGAGTATATGCATCGCATGATGTTGAGTTGTTGAACCATTTTATGACTATTTTGGAATCTCAAAAAATTTGTATGTTTCTGCACCATTTGAGGATTGCAAAATGTTAAAGATGTCAGAGAGTAAGGAGCTCTACAAAATTATTTGTACCCTCTCCCAACCCCATGCAAATGTCAAAGTAATGTGTGTCAGATAGATAAATTATAATGCCTCCACCACATCCCTGTACTTGAGGAGACCCATCAAAGTATACTTAGGGATGTGCTTTGTCAATGAGTTCGTGTGTGATGTTTCGAGATCTAAAAACTTGTTCATCTACGAGGAGTACCCCATAGCTCGTACAATTTTTTGGTGGAATCAGAGACTAGATTATATTATGCCCCCTAAAAATAATGTTATTGCAACACATTCATGTGTGCCAATTGACCAGAAGCAGCGAATTCCTAGTTCTTGACTCAGTTGTAGCTTCCCACCATCCTTCCTAGGCATTTGGGATATCGGCCCCACTCCAGGAATGCTTGTGTTATGAAACTAGCTCAGGAAAAGATAGAAAAGATAGATCAACGCCTTAGAATTCAGCCTCTTCGAGGGGTCAACCTCCTTTACATTACATAAATGAACAATTCTTCGATGATACAAATGAAAAAAACGCCTTTCTATATATAGGAGTCTAAGGGGTCATAACATAATTAGAGCCGACAAAACAATAATAATGTAAGGGCACAATAATAACAATAGTGGGCTTCTATGGGGCACAATAGTAACAATATGGGCACTACATGGGTACATCAATATAATAAGTGGGTTGTACTAATAACAATAAGGGGTTACACTAGTAGTATAGGGGCCTAACATGCCCCTCTCCTTCAAAAAGTGTTGTCCTCAACGCTTGAGTAGTTCTTGATGCTTATGTATAAAATCTTATCCTCCCATGTGGAATCTTCAGTGGGTAATTTCTTCCACTTGATGAGATACTCTCAAATTGATCGATTTTGTAGCTGTTGGGTTCTTGCTTCAGTGACTGCTCTAGGTTCCAATATGATTTTTCCTTCCTCTTCAATTTCTGCAATATTGTTTGAATTAGGATCTTTTGCAACTTTTGAATAAGTGGACATACTTCTTATTCCTTCTTCCATTCATCCCTTGCTTCGTTTATCCAATTTTGTTAGATAATAGAAATAACACATAAAGATGCTTCCACATCCTCATCCTTGAAGAGTCTTCCCATTCAGTAAGGTCGCCATTTTTTAAGTGCATGTAGTATTGCCAACATTTCCTTCTCATAAATAGCATGCTTGATATGTAGAAGTAAAAACACCGAATCACCTACATCAAAACATTTTTCACTCCGATGTTGATCGATGTTTTGTTTCGTTTGATTTTGGACCGAAGTGGCGTTATCCTTTAAAAGTTGGAGAACTTGTTGTTGATGCTCGATGTGATTTTTCACTCCTTGAACCTTTTTCTTCTTGATATGTCCTTCTATCTCTAGAGTTTGAGGAGTGGTAATTTCTTTCAATCCTTTACAGGATATGGTCGGATTCATTTCTTGATGCTCGATGTGATCTTTCACTTCTTGAACATTTTTCTTCTTGATATGTCCTTCTATCTCTAGAGTTTGAGGAGTGTTAATTTCTTTCAATCCTTTACAAGATATGGTTGGATTCATTTCTTGATGCTCAATGTGATCTTTCACTTCTTGAACATTTTTCTTCTTGATATTTCCTTCTATCTTGATAGTTTGAGGAGTGGTAATTTCGACCAATGAATTACAAGATATGGTTGGATTCATTTCTTCTTTCTCGATGTGATCTTTCACTTCTTGCACATTTTTCTTCTTAATATGTCCTTCTATCTTGAGAGTTTGAGGAGTGGTAATTCTTGCTAATGCTTTACAGGATATGGTCTGATTCATTTCTTCTTTCTTTGGGGTGGGGTCCTAGCATATATCCTCTTATTTTGATGTTTCTTGATCCTTTTCTTCCTCCTCTTCATATTCTATGTAAAATAATTTCTTATCAGCACACTTATGAACTTTAGTGCATTTGCTATCACAATTGTAACAAAGCCCTTTCTCTCTTTTTTCTTCTAATTGTTGTGGTGTAACCCTTGTAGGTTGTGGAAGGCTAGGAGAAACAACACTTCCATCTTTATAGTTGTGAGGGGTATGATTCCTGGTTTCCATAATTTTGCTTTCCACTATGTCACAAAATCTTTTTACTCTTTCCAATTGTTGTGGTGTTACTCTAAAGAAGGTGTTGCTCTTTGTATCCTCATAATGTGCTATCATTTCCTCCGTGAAAATTGACCATGTAACAAGTTGTTTACGAGAACAAAGCCCTTCATACCATAAAAATTGATCTCGTTCTAAATGTGAAGATGCAATACATACCTTTTGTAACAGTGGTACACCATGTAGATCAAAATATTGTTCCATCTCAAATATCCAATTTACGGGATCCTTGCCATCAAAATTCCTCATCTTGTTTTTTTCTTGATTTTAGGAGCTTGATCTTGAAACGCCTGTAACTTTGTAATTTCGAATATTTAAGTTTTGAAATTGCAACCTGTAGTATCCCTCTGCATCCACTTTCCAATGCCACTAGTCTGATGTAAATTGGATTCTCCACAAAAGAGTTATGCACAATCTCCCAAGATGACCTGATTATAGACCTTTCCAGAAGAGCGAACTTGTATGAAGTTCCACGTGTCACTGTTTCAACCTTTGGAAATGAACAATATATACAAGAAACTAGAGTTTGTCCTCTTTCTGTACCTTCTTACAAAATTTCAATCCAATGCTTAGAGAGAAAGTTATGATGATTTTCCCCAGGTCACCTGTTTGGAATGTAATTCAGGAGTGTGCAAAAGACCCACTTCCTCAGATCCTATCTCCACAAATATAGCGCAAAAAGCTTTGAAATTTGGACCTGCGATTCAGCGCGATGTCTTCTCAAATGGGTTTGTTTTTTAGCTTTTGCAACGTCGCAGAAAAAAAAGTTGTAGTGAAAATTACACAATGACCTGTTTGGAGCAGGGAAACCCTAGATTCCAAAGCTCTGATACCAAATGTTATGAAACGAGCTCAAGAAACGATAGAAAAGATAGATCAACGCCTTATAATTCAGCCTCTTCGAGGGGGAAACCTCCTTTACATTACATAAATGAACAATTCTTTGATGATACAAATGAAAAGACCCCCTTTCTATATATAGGAGTCTAAGGGGTCATAACATAATTAGAGCCGACAAAACAATAATAATGTAAGGGAACAATAATAACAATAGTGGGCTTCTATGGGGCACAATAGTAACAATATGGGACACTACATGGGTACATCAATATAATAAGTGGGTTGTACTAATAACAATAAGGGGTTACACTAGTAGTATAGGGGCCTAACAGCTTGATACTTAGTGTGTGTCGGGTTTGAGACAAGAGAAGTTGAGAAGTGGGCCAAGTGAGGAATAAATGGTGATTTCAATCCTCCTCTGCATGGCATAAACACACCAAGTGAGGCCTCGGAAAGCCCATTTTCTAAGATTTCATCCTGTAGATGTTTTATCCATTATAGTGTTCCACATCAATAATTGTGTCTGCGAAGGGGCTTTTAACTTCCATATATGGCTCCACGAGCTCATCAGCCTGACCGGTTTGTGATCAGAATATATGATATCATACCCTTGCTTGGAGGAGTAGTGCCCATTCTTAGAACATCCCCAGATCAATTCATCCTCCTCTTCTCTTAGGCACACATGGGTTTCTGTTAAAGTCTGCAAAAAAATTCTCCATTGTCTTTGCCATTGTTCCAAGATGTTCCATGCCTCTCCTGTATGCCATGTTTGCTGGAAGATGGTAGAGTTACAAGGGTCTTTGAGATGTGTAATGAAATGGACACCATTTTGATTAAGTAGTGTGATCAATTCCTATGGGCATTGATAGGAATTTCTACTACCAATCCAAGGATCAGTCCCGATCCAAACTAACTCGCCATTCCCAATCCTCCAAATGACGCCCCTTTTAATGATGGGAAGGGTGTTGATTACTGCCCTCCAGATAACTGATATAGCTTTCCTGTTCCAAGTGGGTCGTCTTAGCTAGTCCAATGCTGTGCTAGGTTATATGTATTTGTGGATGACCACCCTCGACCAAAGGCTCTTGTGCTTCAGGAGAAGCTAGCCTAGTTTTCCAACTAGAGCTTTTGTGAATGCGGGGAGGTGATTTAGACCCCAACCGCCCCATTTCTTGGGGGTCATAATCTAGTTCCATTTGACCCATGAAAAAGGATTTCCTTCTTTTTTTCCCTTCCAAATGAAATGGTTGTAGACTTGTTGGATCCTATGCAATATCCCCTCGGGGATCCAGGCCAAGGACATCTGAAAGACTGGGGTTGCTTCTACTACTGCTTTTATGAGCACGAGTCATAGCAAGTGATGACTCCAGATATTTAATCTTTTTTCCACCTTTGAGATTCGGCTAGGTCCAATCTGCTATTTTGTAACTATTTGCTTTAATCCTAAATCCCAAGTACTTCAGACCGTCCATGAGTGCCAAGGTTTGGTAGGGGAAATTTTGAAGGGCTAGTTGAGATTCTTGTTGTCTACAATTAGAGAAGGATATAGTGGATTTTTCCGTATTTATTTCCATCCCTGTAGGAGCACTGAAAAGTTTTAATATCTCTGTGAGAGTGATGATGTCCTGAATTCCCCCTTTAAGGAATATGAGTATATCATCAACAAAAAGTAGATGAGTTAAAAGGCATTGATAAATGATATTGAGGCCCCAAAGTTTCCCAGCTCACTTCTGAGTTGCAATCAGTCTCCTCAGGCCTTTCATTACTAGAATGAATAGTAGGGGGAATAAGGGGCAACCTTGCCATATTCCCTACTCTGCTTGAAAGAAATGGGAGGCTGACCCATTTATAAGGATTGCAAAAGAAACTGATATAATACATTCCATAATCCATCTAATAAATATTGGAGGGAAACCCAGGTGGGTGAGTATCATCCTTAAATATAAGTAGCTAATCTTGTCCAAGGCCTTTGAGAGGTTGATTTTGAGCACCACCGATTTTATGTTCTTCAGATTTGTGGAGTGGATTGCCTCTTGGGAAGAACCAATGGCTTCATGAATATATCTATTTTGGAGGAAGGCAAATTGCTCTTGAGATACATGTTCAGATAGGATCAAATTGATGTGATTTTCTATAATCTTTGTAATAATTTTGTAGAGGCAGTTGCAGATGGATATAAGGAAAAAGTCGTTGAAGGAGGTCGGGGAGTCTAACTTGGGAATGAGGGCAATAAACATAGAGTCTATGGGGGCATATATGTGGCCTATAATCCAGCTTCCTTCCACCACCCCAAGCAGGTCTGGTCCCATGATATCATAGAAAGAAATAAAGAATTCCACAGGCTAGATATTCGGTCCCGGACTTTTGTCCTTCTTGAATCACTTAAGAGTGCTTTCTAATTCCCCTGTGGAGACAGGTTTTATAAGGTCCTCCAACCCATCCGATTCCACAAACCGAGGGAAATGACCAACAATGTTAATGATTTCAGAAATAGAAGTGGCATGGGGGGCTTTGAAAATTTGTTTGAAGTGAGAGATACCAAGATGGGCGAGCTGAGAGTGAGTGTTGACAATCTGATCCTCGTCCGAGGGCATCTACCAGATTGTATTGCTGGCTTTTCTTCGATTTGTGAATTTATGAAAGAAATTTGTGTTACCATCGCTCACTTGGAGCCATATTACTTTGCTTCTGAGTCTCCATGTTTCTTCGTGGTTAAGGAGGATCTTAGATCTCTGAGTCTCTAAATCAACCAAATGTAGATTAGCTTCAGTGGATAAGTAGCCAAGCCCACTTTCATTCGTTAAGGAGTCCAACTGGGCTTCGATGTCTGCAAGGGATTGGTCATCTGTAGCCTTTTTCCTTTTTGTCCATTCAATGGTTAATCTATTAAGCTGTTTCAAGTTTCTGCAGAAACCAACAGCCTTCCTTTGGTTCCTAAGAGGGGGTTTTGGGCTTGCCAGAAGTCTGAAACCAGCTTAATATATTCAGGGTACTTTAACCATGTGGAGTTAAATTTGAAACATGCCCTTGGTTTTCTCGATGAATTAGCCACTTCCAAGTAAATGGGAGAGTGATCCAAAATACCCCCCGAGCCCACCCATTGCGTGAAGATGGAGAGGGAATGGAGAAGGTCTTCCTAAATGAGGTATCTATCAAGCCTTCTACTAAGATTTGCCTCTCATATCCATTTGTTATGCCATGTTGGCATATTCTTCTTCATGGACACATTTATAACACCATATTGATCCAGGAGGGAGCTCAGCTGATCAGAGAGAGGGTCTAGCTATGAGTGATGCCTCCAGGATTCCTCATGTCCAATGCAGAAATTCAGGTCTCCCCCTAGAATTGTGGCATTGTTGATCAAGGGGTTTTTGAGAAAGATTTTCCAAAATGAAAGTTTGTTTTGGTTTGGGGCACAAACGTTAATGATATGAAGTTGTTTTCCTAATTCGGCTGAGAAAATTTCCATGCCTAGGAAACCCAGGCCTCCCCAAGAAGATATCATCCTTATAGATTGAGGATTTATCGCAATGGCTAAGACCCATATTCTTGCTGCATCTAGGGCTTGGAAGTGCCAGTTGGGTAAGATGGCTTGAAGGGTCCTAACATTCTATTCAAAAGGCCCTAGGGTTTCCTAAAGAAGAGTCATGTCACAGGGAATGCAATGCAAGAGTCGCTTGAGGGCGAGTTTTTCTGGGGGGCTAGCCAAGCCCCTACAGTTGAAAGAGATCCATTTCATCAGGGAATGGTGTCAAGGGTTTCAGATGCTCTATGTGCCCTTTCAATGGTGTTTTGACACCCCTGAGCCACATCTTCCCTCGCAGATTTGATGGATTTGGAGATATTTGAAGGACTGCCTCTGGAGGGTTTGTGCTCGAAGGGGGGAGGAGGGATGCAGAGTCCTAGAAGGTTAGGGTTAATCAATTTTAAGGAGTAGAGATTGTAGGAGTGCGAGCCCAAGGCAGAAGGGGAGTGGGAGGGGTGATGGAGAGGGCTCAGTTCTTGTACCTTCAGTGGGGTAGTAGAAAATATGGGGGAGATGGGCTCGAGCTCATAGGTAATGGGGTTATTCATGCACAAGAGGGATGCATAGTGAGACAAAGATGCATTTATATGATTATAAAATAGAGCATAGGGAAAGGGAAGAGGATAATTACCCATCATAGGAGTATCCTCTGCAGCGGAAGAGGATCAAGTCAATGGAGGGTATATAGGTGGTATCTATGGAGCACTAGTTTGTTGAACAGTGACTCCATTCACATCCTTTGAGTGATCCTGACCTGAGGGCTACTCATCCACAATTAGGTCTTTCGGCTAGCGATATTTCATTCCCCTTGTAGCTGCCTGTGAAGAAGGAGTGAGTAGTGGGTAGTCGTTGCATAGGTGGCCGACCTTGTGGCATGTTCTACACCAAAAGGGAACACCTTCATAGTCCAGGTTTTGACAACACGAGAAATGTCTCCGATGGAGGGTTATATTTTCCTCTAGCCCTTCCCTAGTATCCAGATGTACTAGGATACATGCCATTTTCATGATTCATGTCTTTTCAAAAGATTGATCGTGTTATAAGTAAGTGCCCAGGGCATCTCCAATGTGCTTGAAGACTACCGGGGTCCAAAACTTCATCGGAAGGCCGAACAAATGGACCCAGATTGTCCCAGCGCCTAGTTGTTTGCTCTCCAAATCAAATAGGGGATCCCATATTTTTAACAATACCAGAGCAAACTCTATGTGCCAGAATCAGGATAATATCTAGTCAGTGTATTCTTCCTAGGGAAAACCACCCACGAGACAGTACCCTGATGATGGGCAATTCTTTGAGCAGGGAGCCCCAAATCTCTAAGGTCCAAAGTCAAAGACGATCTATAGAGTAGTTCTTGCCATGCACACGTCCCACCAGAACCTTCTTTGCAGTCTCTGCAACTTCACTCATCGGAATGTCTTCGCCTAGAGCTAGGTTGATGTCTTTGTCCACTGATTTAAGGCACCTGCTTTTCTTGGGCTTGTCTGAGAAGTGAGTAGTCGGGTAGTCCTTGAGAAGACCACAGAAGCCCTGATTAACATTCTAGGGGGTGGAAGGGATAGATTTAGGGTTACGTATCGGGGAGCTGAAGCAGCCGAAGTGAATGGGGCTATTAGGGCTTGAGCCTCTAGGAGTTAGGGTTGCACTTGAGAGGGAAAGATTATTGAGGGGAGGAGGCCTGAATGAAGGGATGTGGGAGGTGGAGGTCGTGCAATGGGGTGCAGAGATATGGGGGAGCTGGGGTAAGGGAGCGTCAAAGCTGGTCAAGGGACGTAGGCATGTTCCAAGTAGGTTGAGGGTAGCCAGAGACATAAGGGGGTAGTCCAATCCAGGAGCGTCGTCAATGTGTACTGAGGGTGGGGGATGATTCAGAGAAGGACTAGGATGAGCTTGAACAGATGTTGCAGCTGACAGTAGGCATAGGGTGGCAGCGAAGGGGCCAGAGCCTGACATGGTTTGATGGTGAGACGAGATAACCTGATGGGGATGAGGGTCCGCCTCATAGTGAATATTTTCTAGCTCCATTGTAATGACAGTAAACAATTGGAGGAGTTACAGATGTCGAGGTAGGTAAACAACATGGAGAGTAAACCAGATAACCACCAGGATAGGCCATTGTATGCTAGGTAACTGTAAGATGGAGGGATGTATGCCACAGAGAGTTGGGGAGGATGAAGGTAGAGGTCAGGCGAGCAAGGAGGGAAGACCATGACCTTCAAGTCTAGTGTTTTTGGCCCCGAGGGCCTCCATGGGTGCCGTATTTAGCATCTGTGAAGAAAGGGAAAGTTGAAAAAAAACATGCATATGCTATTAATAGTGCATGCATAATTGTAATAGTGTATTTTTTAATTTTTAAGTATAATATTATTAGATATGTTGTGACGAACTATCCATTGTGTTAGAAAATTATATATTACAGAGAAATGGAACACATAAAATATTGTAGAAACACAAACATAAAAAGCACATAAAACAGGAGAGACACAGATATACATGGTTCACCCAATTTGGGCTATATCCATGGAGAAATAGTGAGTCCTTCCTTTATATTATCCAACAAAATGAGGAGATACAACCTACAACAGATCCATTCTAATTTCTTCTTCGCTCTCACACAATATCCTCTCTCTTTCTCCCTCAAAATACACATATACACAACCGCAATAAAATCCCCTCATATATATCAAGGGTTTTCCTTCTTGGGAAAAAAAACATAAAATAAACATAAATTCTACCGTCATATCATCTGCCTAATGAATGACCCAGATTGACTATGAAATTACATTATTTTACAAGGAAGCTTTACATCTATTTTTAGCTTCAAAGGTGCTTTCCCCACATGGAGGGCTGTATAGTCTTCTTGGGGTGTACATCGGGCTGAAACTAAGACCTCTGAATCAGGAAGATAATCAGGATCCACACCCAACAATTTCCCACTTGGATACTGATTATAACAGCTCCACCATTGCTTCATTTGTTGGAAAACGAATCTACTTTTCACCTTGTTGTTTCTCATCTTCATCATCATACTTTAAGACCAATTGAAACTAAGAATAATCTCAATTTCTCCCTGGTTACAACTTTTGTTAACAGATCTGCAGGATTCTGGCTAGTATGTATCTTTCCCAACTTCAACTTTCCATCTTCCAATAGTGGTTATATGAAATGGTACTTGAGTTGTATATGTTTAGTCTTCAAATGAAATGTTGAGTTATTTGCAAGATGAATTTCACTATGGCGTCACTGTATAACCTTCCTACCTCTTGCTTCTTAAATAATTCATCCATAAACCTTTGTAACCAAATCATTTCTCTACTAACCTCTGTAGCAGCAACATACTTTTCTTCTCTTGTTGAAAGTACAACAACACTACATTTTTGAAACCTAAGTAACAGTTTTTCAACTTACAGTAAACAAATACCTTGTGGTGCTCCTCACATTATGTATATCACCTGCCATATCTGCATCAACATATCCTTGTAGAGCAATGTTCGAACCACCAAATCATAATGCTTGATTTGAGGTACCTCTCAAATACCTAAGAATCCAATTCACCTCCATCCAATTTTCTTTTCCTAGATTTTCCATGTACCTTCTTACAACTTCCATTGCATGTGTAATATCAGGCCTTGTTCAGAACATTGCATACATTAAACTTCCAAGTGTTGATGCATATGGAACGTTAGACATATAATTCATCTCTTCTCGAGTCTTGGGACACATATCCTTAGTTTGAAATGGATAGCCAAATGTGTACTAACTAATTTTTCATTCTGCATATTAAATCTTTCCAACACCTTTTGTATGTACTCACTCTGATACAATGTTAATTTGTGATTTTTCTTATCTCTAGTTATTCTCATACCAAGGATTTGTTTTGCAACACCTAAATCCTTCATTGCAAATGAATTTGGAAATTTTCCTTTGAGAACATTTATTTCTTACATTTTATACCATGCAACAAACATTTCATCTACATGTAAAACCAATATAATATAACAACCATCATTTTTCCTTTTAAGATAAACATAGTGATCAGAGTGACATCTAGTATAATCTTGTTTAGACATAAACTTGTAAAAGTTTAGATACCATTGACTTGGAGCATGTTTTAAGCCATACAAACTCTTCTTCAACCTACACACTAGTTACTCCTTCCCTTTTACCTCATACCCTTGTGGTTGTTGCATATAGATCTCTTCCTTCAAATCCCCATGGAGAAATTTCATCTTTACATCTAACTACTTAATATGCAAATCTTCTACTATTAATAGACTTAAAATAGTTCTAATTGATGTCATTTTAACAATAGAAGAAAATATTTCATCAAATTCTATACCTTTGTTCTATGCAAACCCGTTCACCACAAGTGTATATTTATACCTTTTTCTACCTCCATCTTCTTCCTTCAACCTATAAACCCATTTATTCTGCAATGTTGTTTTATGTGCAGGAAACCTGACTAAGTCCCAAGTCTGGCTATGTACCAAGGAGTCCATCTCTTCTTTCATGGATAGCCCCCACTTCTCCATGGTTTCTACATGCATTTCTTATTAATAACATTTTGGTTCACCATAATTAGTCAACAATCCATAATATAATGAAGGAGAGCATTTTTCAGGGGGTCTACTTATCCTGGTAAATATTCTAACACCACTTTCAGGTGTTTTAGGTGGTTATTTTTGTTGTGGTTTTTTGTTGTTGTTTTGGTTGTCTATCATTATGACTTTCAAATACCTTTACTTTTTCTGTGATCTCACCAAGAATTGTGTATTATTTGTTTTCTTTTTCATGTTTCTTTTCCCACATCCTATGCTTATACAAGACCTTTTCATTGAATATGACATCTCTGCTCCTAATGATTTTGTGGTTTTCATAACTATAAAAGAGATAGCCAACATCATTAACAACATATCCAATAAAGGTAAATTTCTTTGATTTTGCCACACTGAACTTTTTTCTATTTTCTTTATTAATGTGGATAAAGGCTTCGCAACTGAAAGTCTTTCAAAATGAGTAGTTTACCTTTTTACCTATTCATTCCTCCTTTGGAATACCACCATCCAAGGAACTTGAAGGCCCTTTGTTTTTTAGATAAACAAAAGTATCTACAACATCTGCCCAAAATTGTAAAGACAATCCTGCATGGGATATCGTGCACCTTGTACACTCCATGATTGTCTTGTTCATCCTTTCTAACACACCATTTTATTATGGTGTTTCTGGAATTGTCTTCTCTCTGTAAATTCCATGATCTGAAAAATACTTATCAAACTCTTTGCTTCAATATTCTCCTCCATTTTATGATTTGAGACACTTCAACTTCTTTCTTGTCTCATTCTCAACCAAAGCTTTCTATTTTTTTAAAGTATCAAATACATTAGATTTATTTCGAATACAATAAATTCAAGTTTTTTTGGTTGCATCATCAATAAAAGTAACATAATAATGAGAGCCACCAAGAGATGATACCTGAGCAATTCCCCATACATCTATGTGCACAAGCTCTAATTTTTCACTCCTTTTTTCTTTCTGAACTCTAAGAAATATGACTCTTTTGTTTTCCATAAACACAATTCTCATAGAAATCCAAATCAACATGCTGCAAACTAGGCAACAAAATTCTTGAGTGGAGAATTTGCATCCCCTTCCCACTCATGTGCCTAAGCCTATGATGTTGTAATGTTGTATTTTCCCCTGTGGAGGTTAAAGCATTAACAAAATTAGAAATACCATTGCATAAATATAATGTACCAACATTTTCTGATTTTTCTATTACCAGGTCTCCTTTAGTGACCTTCCAAATTTTAGCTTTAAAAGTAATTACACATCCTTCACCTCCCAACTGCCATGTTGAAATTAAATTTTTATTTAGATATGGAAAATTCCTTACCTCCTTCAATATCCATTGGTTCCATTCTGCTATTTTATGAAAAATTTACCCATTCCAATGATTTTACAGGGTTTATCATCACCCAACTGAACTTGTCCAAAATCTCCTGAACATAATCATGAAATTTTTTCCTATCAGTTGTGGCATGGAATGATGCCCCTGAATCTACCACCCAGGCATCAATAATATTTTCTAATGAAATAATCAAACCAATCCTGTAAGCAATTCACTTCATGATCTTGCAACACATCACCTATCACATTCACTTCATGATTGTTTTCTTGTTGTGACTATCCTGCTTTTCCCTTCTGATACTTACAATATTTCTTTAGGTGTCCTTTCTTCATGCATTTCTAGTACACTATCGCTGATCTAGACTTGGATCTGCCATTCCTTGATTCACTACGATATCCTGGGTTCTTTGCTCTTTCGATTTTTCTTCCCTTAGTCTCTGCAGTCAAAGCATTACCTGATGTACCACCAGAGCTTTTCTGTTGCATTTCCTTGTTAAGGATAGAACCAACTACATCATCAAACTTTAAAGTAGTAGATCCATAGACAAAGTTACTAATGGCTATAACTAAGCCATTGCAACTTTCTAGCAATGCGCATAGAAATAACAAATCTCAAACTTCATCATCAAAATATAACCCTACAGAACTTAACTGACTGGTGCCGTATCAAATTCATTTAAATGATTAGCAATAGATCCACCTTCTAACATCTTCATATTATATAAATGCTTCATAAGAAATACCTTGTTTGAGGCTAAGGGTTTTTCTTATGTTTGGTCAATGTCGTGATTAAACCCTCTACTATCGTTCCCTTTGAAATGTTGAATGCCACTTACACTTCCAAACACAATTGTATTGTTCAAAGTGCCTTTTTTTTTAGAAGCTCTAATTCTATGTTTGTCATATTCATCAACTTCTTTGTCTTTTCATTCAATGGTAGGTACAAATATTTATTATACATATAATCTTCCATCTGCATCTTCCACAATTAATAGTTTTGGGCATTAAATTTCTCGACCCTAAACCTACCATCTTCTGCCATTACTCCCACTCAAACTAGGAACCCTTCACTCTTGCAAGTTTATCGGCCATATAGACCTTTGTTTCTGATATGAGTTGTTAGAAATTATATATTACATAGCAATGGAACACATAAAATATTGTAGAAACACAAACATATAAAACACATAAAACAAGAGAGACACAAATATACGTGGTTCACCCAATTTGGGCTACATCCTCAGAGAAATAGTCATTCCTTCCTTTATATTATCTAGCGAGATGAAGAGATACAACCTATTGTAACATAATTTTGTTTTGATAAGTTAGATCTTTTATTCCATTTTCAAATAAGGAATGTGTGCAAATTCTTCTTGAATTCCACAATGATCGAAATTCTATTCATTTCATACAGTTTAATCATGACTGAACTCATTTAAATCTTTGTTAAATAGATTAGTGAATGAAGGTTTATCAAACAATTTAAACTTGGTAAATCAGTAGCTAGGTAGAAATAACATTGACTTAATAGTTTAATCTGAGTCAATGGTGAAATAAGTGATAGGATAAGGTAGATGTACATAAGAGAAAAATGATTTGGGTCTGCTAGCTTAAGTGCACCTTGTGAAGCAAGAACAAAAAAGGTTAGCTTAGAAAAGAATGGAATGCAAAAGGGTAGGTAGAAGCACTATGGTGGTTAGAGGAAAAACATGAAGATTTTATCCTTAAATCCAATGTCAAGTATTTTTTTCATGTGCAGAAGACAAAGGATTAAAGTTGTACTCTAGAGATTAATATATCAAATAATTTTGGTGTATTAATGCCTAATCCTAAGTTCTAATACCAAAACTCAGCCCCCACTCATATTTTTGTCCACTTCCCTATTTCTAAGTTTTATTACCCCACCATATACTCAAAATATTCCCCACTATGCATTAAATTATTTTCTCCCAACCCCACCGAGCAACCTGTCACCTCACATTAACAATCTGCCACCTTTCACCTCATTTGTGCCCATCTCCTAAGATCCGATGACCCACACAGAATTTCAGCCCCCCCTCACCATCCGAACATTACCATCGAGGGGGGTTAGGGTGTCTAAAATGGGTGGTATTTGAAATCGAGCCTGCCCCTATGTGTCAACATTTACAACATTTCACACCCCGCTTAGGCGAAACCGTTAATGCCTGCCCCCCCTCCAAAAAGTAGTTTCTTTGCCTCCTGATACTACTCTTCTACCCATTGTGCTCTTGCCACTCCCCTTCTGCCACGTCATTTTCTCATTGATTCTGCCAATCACATCCGCTCCCTCCAAAACTAAGTCTTTAAATAATTAAATAGTTTAGTTGTTAATCCAATGGACCCGCACCACCCTCAATGGAAAAATCAGCCTGTTATATAAATCTCCCTTTCACTCATTAACTGGTTACTAAATTCATACACTGCCACTTTTATTTCTCTATTATAGTTTTGCTGGAACAAACTCCGACATTTTTATCTGCGAGTGACATTGTCCAGTCACTCAGTTTGAGCTTATTACCTATGTTCTTATCCTCAAATCTTAAGTCCCCTCTTTGTGTTGAAGCTTGTAATCCAATTTTCACTATTGTCCTTAGCCTTATCCAAAGATGCCTCCAAAGGAAAAGGGACTAGAAGAACCTGTCAATCCTCTGATATATCCTCCCATCGATTTTCATCACATCCCTTTTGCTGAAAGAGACCATAAAATCCATGAAACTCTCTGTGAATTTGACCTTTTTTAGATGTATTGATAGTTAAAGGAAAAATACATAGACAAATCCAATGACATTCAGTTGTGGGAATCCAATTTACCCCACTACATTTTTCCCTATTCCAATAGCACCCCAAAATTTGTTAGGAAGTGTAATGCATGTTATTTGTGAAGCCAAAATCCATCATTTTACCCACTAGAGGAATTATTTTTACTATCACTCTTGAAGCCATAGACCGGATGATGCAATATGCTACAGTAGAGAATGGCTCCCCCTTTTCCTATAAAGCATTTGTTGAATTGTACCAAAAATTGAACTTTACGAAGAGGGCCAAAACCCTTCAACTTTCTTGACAGAAGATGCCCCATTTCCTAAGAAAAATCCTCCCTATCCCTCCTATAATTTCCCTAACAGAGCCAAGGAAATTATCACAGTCATCTCTTACCTCCTTGGATACTACTCATATTAGTGGGTAGATGAGGCCATCATAGGTTTTCTATCCATTTTCTCTGTTGATTCTAAGCCCTCAATCATGTTTAACTTTAGCCAATTACTTACAGATTCAATTCATGAGTAGTTTATTAAACTCTCGACTAAGGAGGTGTTTAGGTATGCTTTGGTGTTAGTCTATATGTTCTTATATTTTCAGGGCTCTTATATTTTTAGGGAGACAACACCAATCTTGCTTTACAAAAGCTAGATGCAGAAGGGAACCAATAGTCAGTCATCGTTTGGACTACTTTGGTGATGAAGGAACAAAAGGAATACATATACAAACAACTCATACAGATGTTTGTGCATCTAGTAATCAGTCTCTTAAGCAACATAACATAACCGAGGATTAGTGAGGAAATTAGAAAGGTGTTGCAACTATCGGACCAGGTTTAGATAGGGGATTGGTACCTCTATCATAATTATAGAGAATTGAGAATATTTTGGTGTGAGATTTCCCCTTACAAGCTACCTAAATTCCACCCATGCATATTTTTGCTCTAGATTACATAAGACAGATGCTTAATAAGGATGAGATCCACTTTGTAGCTTCCAAGAAGAAGTCCCAATTCAAAATTAAAACATAGATAGGGCATTTAATTTGGAAAAACAAGGAAGCAGGGAAAGAAGCAGATAAGCTGCTAAAAGAAATGTAGTTCAGCTTTAGTTTCACCTAGCCATATGATCCATTGGAGTTCATTTTTAAATTAAGAGTGGAAACAAAATCCACTGCCTATTTTCACACTCCCAGACCAGAGATAGAGAAGTATAAAAACCAGTTGGAATGGGCTAAGAACACCCTACAAGAGGCAGAAGAGCAGTTGGTATCATCCTCCACAATACAAACTCCAAACATGCAGGAGAAAACAACTAAGAGAAGTAGAGAAGAAGAGTCCCCTTCAAGGACATAAATTTTCAGTGAAGGATTCAAAATTATGTATAGGAAGAAGGACAAACTTAGTTGCAAACTAATTCTCAATAAGGATTCAGAGCAGGAGAACATTATCACCTCTAATGAGCCACTTGTTTCCTCATTAGTGGGTGATCAAACCACACTGCCTATGATGATCCTCATCATTGGGTAATTATGTGGGCCGTAGTTCACCTCCTAACTTAGTGAAACCAACTCTTCTAACAACATATTACATGTTTTGATTATATTTTTTTTAATGAGATGAGTTAAAGTGAGAAATTATGCTTATTGGACTAATATGCATTGAATGCAGGTTTGGAAGAGAAAATCAAGGAATGTTGGTAAGACTAAGGTTTGAAACTCGAACGGGACAAGGGAGAGAGATTGTATTAGGTAAATCCTCCCTATGAGGATATCAAGACTGTCTTTAGAAACCATTCTAGAGCGGCTAGGAAAAAGGGTAGGGGAAGTCAACCTATGGTCAATACATCCTCTTCCAATTCATCCATCAAGGGTGAAATTGGAAACATGCTAGAAGATTTCAAGATTGAGATGTTGCAAACCCTTGCCTTAAAGATGGACTCTATGCACATTAGGAGAAAGTGAGAGGAAGTGAAGAGAGCCTTGGCCATTTTCTATCCTAGATGCACTATGAGGCACCCTAGGAATGAATGTCCACTAAATTCTATTGAAATTTTCTCAGTCTATGAAGAAAGCCACTCCACAGACAAGTGCCCTTCTTTGCCTGGACTCAAAGCTGTATATCAGGGAACTGAAGGGGTCACTACGAAACTATGTTATATAAATCAAAGGAGACCTTATGGGCATAGGCCATACCAATAGGACATGCAAGGGTCATCCCATGCATATTACAAACCCATCCAAAGCACATCCATACCTTCTTGGGGACCCCTTGCTCATCCTTCCTAGTCTTCACCTCCTCCTTAGACCCTTGCATCTCAATATCATACCAAGCCAGTAATTTCTACCATATGCTCCACCACAACCTTAGCTGAATGCACTGCCCCACGGGTGGAGGCCCTAGTACAACAATGTTCCTACTTTATTGCCTTCACCACCTACCCAACCATAGCTGTTATACTTTGATCCACCTAAACAACCCCAGATGCTTGCCCAGCCAAATCCAAACCCGAACAACAGACAGACACAACAAGTATATAGTGGAGAGACACCATATCCAACTTATGTTGTGGAGACCCAGGAAATTAACCTAAGATCTCGGAGAGTTCTCCCGGATAACCAACCTCCACCTCCACCTAGGGAGGTTGAAGAAGAAAGAGAGGAAATAATTCTTAAAGTAAATCCACCCTTTCCTGAGTGGTAACTCAACCACTCTAGCCTACCCCAGAAGAGACTAAACTTCTAGGAGAGTTGAAAAACCTATGTGTCAAGATTCCACTTCTCCAAGCCATTAATGATGTACCTATTTACAACAAGTTGATTAAGGAGAAGTTCTTCAAGCATCCAGGAAGTCGAAAAAGAGATGCCCCTACCATTAATGTCATTGGAAAACTGTTCAACTTAAAGCTGGGGCAAGTAATGACCGTAGAAGCTGTGTAGTAGATGTGAACATCAATGGAGCCATTGTCCCACACACTTTGATCAATATTAGGGCTGCCATTAATGTGATAACCAAGGACACCATGCTCAAGCTCAACCTCCAAGGTTCGTTGGGAAAGACCAGAACATTCCTGCAACTTGCAGATAGCTCCTTAGTGACACCTGAGGGGATTGTGGAGGATGTGATGGTGTCCATTGCCTCTTGGGAGTACCCTACAAATTTCCTAGTTCTCTAGCCTAAGGGTAAGATTATTGGTTACCCTCTCATCCTTGGGAGGCCCTGGTTGGCCACTGTCGATGCTTACATTAGCTGCAGATCTGGGAATATGATCGTCAAGAATGGGCATATGTCCAAGTGGTTAGTCCTGTACCCTCCTACTCAACCATCTCTATAATATGATTTACCTTTATGTCTGGAAGAGGAGGAAGAAGATGAAGTTTATTCTGCCCAATTGTGTACCTTAGAAACAACGATGTGAGGAGGACAACAGGATGAAGATGATTTGATTGAACACCTGCACCAAAGTCCAACTCCCAGTACATTGTCCCTAGAAGAAGTAGTAAATGAAACCTAGAAAAACCATCCAAGTGATCTATAATTGGTTTATTCCAACCCTCTCTGTGTCAAAACCATATAATTTGGCCTTGAGAGAACTTTTAAAATCAATCCATCTCTTTATGTTCTCCAAGAGGAGAAGTTGTGTAGCATGTTAAAGGAACATCTGGTTGCCTTCGCTTGGAGTTACAAATAAATGAAATGAGTACACCCCTCAGTGTGTACTCACCATATTTATATCAAGGAAGGTTGCAGGCCAGTCCGGCAACCCCAAAGGAGGATGAATCCAACTCTTAAAGATATAGTAAAAGAAGAACTGCTAGAATTGCTAGATGTAGGATTAATTTATCTTATCTTTGACAGTGAGTGGGTCTCTCCTTTGGTGTTAGTTCAAAAAAAAATGATAAGTGGAGGATTTGTGTTGATTACAGGGAGTTGAATGAAGCCACAAAGAAGGACCATTTCTCTCTACCTTTCATCGACCAAGTGTAAGATAGCCTGACAGGGAAACAATTTTTCTCTTTCCTAGATGGATTCAGCAGGTACAATCAAATCCAGATTAGCTCAGAAAACTAGGATAAAACCACTTTCACTTTTCCTTGGGGAAATTTTTTCTATAGGGTCCTTCCTTTTGGCCTATGCAATGCACTTGCCACTTTTCAGAGAGAAGTCCTGAGTATCTTTGCTAAGCTAGTCCATGATGCGGTAGAAATCTATATGGATAATTGCACACCTTATGGGGATGATTTCAAGGAGGCTTTGTCCAACTTAGGTAAGGTACTACACAAATGCATTGAAATGAACCTATCTCTCAATTGCCAGAAATGTGAATTCTTGATGAATGCAAGGACCGTTCTAGGTCATTCAATATCTCAATAAGGACTGGAGGTGGACCCAAATAAAATGGTTATCATCCAAAGGGTCCCACCTCCTCAAAAGAAGAGAGATGTCAGAAGTTTCCTAGGGTTGTCTGGATACTACCGAAGGTTCATAAAGGACTTATCAAGTTGGTCTCTCGTTTATTTGGGTTGTTGGCCAAATACAATGAGTTTATATTGTTAAAAAGATGTTAAGAGGCCTTAGACATCCTCAAGAACAAGTTAACCATTGCACCAATTCTCCAAGGCACAAATCGGGGCCCTTCCTTTCATATTCACGCTGAATCCTGACACAAAGCCATAGGAGTATCCCTAGGTCAGAGAGTTGAAAAATTTCCTTATGCCATTTACTTTATCAGTAAGAATCTGTCAAAAGCCAAACTGAACTACACAATGACTGAAAAGGAGTTCCTAGCTGTTGCGCATTCATTGAACAAATTTGGGCATTATATTACAGGCTATCAAACATTTGTGCATACTGACCATGTTTCAATAAAATATTTAATGAATAAACCCGATGTGAATGCTTGTATTATAAGATGGTTACTTTTATTACAATGGTTTGATCTAATTATTGTTGGTGAGCATGGTAAGGAAAATGTTGTTGCAATTTTTTGTCGAGATTAACCTTGCCTGCAAGTGAAGAGGGAATGGTTGATGATAAATTACTGGATAATCACTTATTTTCCATTTCAGATCTCTTTCCATGGTTTTATGACATAGAAAACTATTTGGTATCTGTACAGTTCCCACTGAATATGTCCTCCAAAGAGAAAAGAAAGATTGTGAGGAAGAGTGCCCCTTTCACCTGGATTGGGGACAATCTCTTCAGACATGGCCCAGATCAAATCTTGAGAAGGTGTGTTAGGAAGGAGGAAGTCTTTGACATCCTTCTAACTTGTTATGATGGGCCTTGTGGAGATCACTTTGTAGCAAAGAGGATAGCATTCAAAGTGTTACAAGTAGGCTATTATTGGCCTATTATTCATCAGGATGTCAAAATATATACTAGTCAGTGTGATTAGTGCCAATGGATGGGGAAGCCTACTCCAAGGGATGAAATGCCTCTGCAGCCTCAAGTTACTTTCGAGCCATTTGAAAAGTGGGCCATGGACTTCATTAGACCTATTGACCCTCCTTCCAAGAAAAAACAATACATCATTGTGTTCACTGACTATCTGAGTAAGTGGCCTCAAACCAAGGAAATTAAGGCAACAATAGAAGAGAACGTCGCTGAGTTCTTAAGGGAGAATGTATTTTACAAATTTGGGTACCCTAGAGAACTAGTCAATGATCAAGGCAACCAATTTACCTCCAACATGGTTGAAGACTTTCTCAGCGAGCACAAGATCAACAATAGAACCTCCACTTCCTATCACGCATAAGCTAATGGGCAAGTGGAGGTGACCAACAGAGCATTGGGGGGAATCATTACCAAAGTGGTTAACATTAGCAGGAAATATTGGGCAGATAGACTAATTGAGCCCACCTGGGCCTATAATACCACCTGGAAGATCACCACTCGATTCACACCCTATGAGTTGGACTATGGGAAAAAGGTCCTATTGTCCATTGAGTTTGAGTATAACACATTAATGATGGTAGCCCAACTAGATCTAGATATCAGCAGTGCACAAAAAGAGAGATTGCTTCAGTTGAATGGTTTATATGAGTTTAGAATGTAGGCCCTCCTACACACAGAGGTAACCCAAATTTAGAGGAAGATTTGGCATGATAAGAACATTAAGGATAGGCAATTTCAAGAAGGTGATTGGGCCTTGTTATATGTTTCTAGATATAAAGACTTTAAGGGAAAGCTAAGGACAATATGGTTAGGGCCTTATGTTATAGAAATATGAAAACTTCTTAGAGGCAACCTATTTGTTTTCAAAAAAAAAGAAAAAGGAGAAAAATAATGAGAATTTCTATTTGCAGGTCAGTAAGAGGATGATCAGAGAACAAAAGATAATAAAAAAGGGACCTATTTCAATCACATTTTTATTTTTCCACTCATCCTCATTCATCACTCCACCATTTATTTCATTTTTTTCACTCCTTTGCTTCAGTTTACATGGGGATTGTGTTTTCTACACAATCCCCTGTAAACCTACAGGATCCCCTGAAAACCTATAGGATGATTCTGTAGGAATTACAGTGGCTCGGGAATCCTATAGGAAGTGACCCTAGGGCGATAAAATGACCTGCCATGTCAAAATAATGACATCTCTACATCACAACTTCATTACCATACCTGTCCTCACTTTCATCACCCCTGCATTCAACATAAAAAAATCAGTTTAATAAAAAATCACAGTCCTCAAGAGAAAACACAAAGAGAAAAAAAAATTGAAACAAGAGAGCAGAAGGGGGAAGCACTTGATTATTTCTCATTCTCCACACTCCTGGTCTTCCTCTCAATCCATGTCATCATCCTCAAAATCCCAGCAGAAGAAATGATTAGAAATTCTGAGGAAGGTGCAACTACAGACATCCTGTAGGAAATCTTGTAACAACCTATCCCATAGAATACAAATCATGGGTAGTGTTGTACCTTAAGAAATCAATTTCTTGGCTATAGAGAAATTGTGCTTAATACATTAATAAATATTCTTTATTGTCACTTCTTTGTCACTTTATTGTTTGCTGTGTCCTCAATGAAGGACTTGGAGGACTTGGTCTTTAACCCCTAATACATGTATGACCAGAACATCTTAGAATGCCATTTATTTCTAGATATAAGTGATGAATGAAGAAAGCTTGAAGGAAAAGTTAAAGATAATATGCTCATATTCCATAGAAACTATTATTCGTCACTTAGAAGAAATATGAAAATGAGAACTAAATCATAGACAATATGCTACTTAACACATAAACTACTATCTGTGATCCTTGGAGAAGTTAAAGATAATATGTTGATCTTTCACAGAAACTATTATCTATGACTTAGAAAGGAAGGTGGAAACTTCAAGTATACGAGTGCTCTATTAAGGAATTTTAACTTTATCTACATAAGAAAATAAAGACTTGCAACTTCAACTTTATTACATATACAATATTAAAACTCAGAAAATATGTGAACTGTGCCAAAATATTTGAAAGGGGTCCATATATATATGTCGGGAATGATCTGGTTGGAAAAAAAATAAATAAAACATGCCCATCTACCTTTTCTTCAGACTCTACTTTAAGATTGATTTTTCCCTTTACCAAGCAAAATTAATGCAAACCTTTGGTAAATGTGGAATTGAAAATGTATTAGCTCTGCTTCATAAATCCATCGGGTCTACCTTTTCATTGCTCTATTGAGTTCCCATCAAAAATTGCAATTGGCCATTTCGAGTGGTGTATTAATGTAATGTTGGACTTACCTATATATCATTCACATTTGTGTTATTTATATTATATCTCTTTTATAATAGAAATGCACCATAAACATACCTTTTCAGCTTTTAACGTGGGCTCTGCACAACTATTGAGACATACCTTTATCAAAATCATTATTGGCGCTTTCCATTGTTATATCGACCCAACCCTTAACATATTGCAATATGACAGACGTGTCGAAATTATAGAACATAATATGAAAACTATCAGGTCCAGCATCCTTATCACAGATCACAATTGGCGAACGAACCAAAAATATAAATAAAATATGCCCATCTGCCTTTCTTTGAACTCGGCTTTAATATTGATTTTTCCCTTTACCAAGCGAAATTAACGCAAACCTTTGGTAACTGTGGAACTAAAAAAGTATTAGCTCTACTTCATAAATCCATTGGATCCACCTTTTCATCGCTACGTTGACTTCCAATCGCAGATCACAATTGGCCCTTTCCAGTGGTGTATTAAAGTAATGTTGGGCTTACGCATAAATCCTTCATATTAGCGCTATTTCGATTATATCTCTTTTATAATATAAATACACCATAAACATACCTTTTCTACTTTTAACATGGGCTTTTCACAACTACCGAGACATACCTTTATTGAAATTGCTATCGGCGCTTTCCATTGTTATATCGACCCAACCCTTAACATATTGCGATATGATGGATGTATGAAGTTATAGAACATAATATCAAAACTATTAGGTCGGACATCCTTATTGCAATTCACAATCGGTGAAAGAACCAATACATATGCATTCAGCGCTTTACGGACCCACCAAAGTTATTAAACACATTATATATATATGTGTGTGTGTGTGTGTGTGTGTGTGTGTGTGTGTAGATATATGTATATATTATAATATATATTATATATATTATTATATATATATATATATATATATGATATATTATATATATATATATTCGGGTCCAACCCTTATCACAGATCTCAATTGGCGGGATCACATACGTATATAATAAGCACTCTGTGTTATTTCAAACCCACCAACATTATAAAATATGGAATATATAATATCGGGTTTGGAACCCAATCGCAAATAGCAATTGGTTATTGTGAGTGGAACCAATTGTCCACAATCATTATAGACCTGTTGAACTTTTAAATGCAACATATATATTTTGGGTTTGGTGTTAACACTTTAACACTTGTTTCCTTTGTAAATCTGATATATTTCTTTATTTCTTTCTCGTTTCGATATGTACTTATATATATATTATACATACAAATACAAACTCATAACATACAATACAGTACATACACTATAATTATATATTATAATATATATATATATATTATATATATTATATATATTGGGTTCTAGCTCCATATAACCATTTATATAATGACTTGTTTTGTTTGTATAACAACTTTGGCTACTCCGGGGCTGATTCTTTTACAATTCTTTTAGCAATTATGCTATGTCACTTCTTCATATTGCTTTTATCTCTTTTTAAAGATCTTTTCAAGTGATTTTTGAATGAAACATGAATATTAAAGGTAACAAAAAAAGTTGCGACAACATCTGGCTCCACCTGGGGATAGTTCTTCTGTCATAGAAACACTAAGAATCATAGATTAGTCCCTTATCCATTGGGCATGGAGTCGTATATTGCTTCACCAAACATAACTGTGTGAAACTTTCGTAATATTTGCAATGATAAAATGCTTGTGTTTTGATAACAAAGTATTGAGAATCATAGGTTAGTAGCCTTAGTTCGGCATCGAGTCCAAAACTGCAAAAACCATCAAATGTGACAAACTGGAACTTGACAATCTTGAAGTCTAAAACCTCTACAAACCAGTTTCCAACTGGGAAAGTCACCCTTATTGAATTCAGGCTTCTGTGATCCATATCAAGTTGAGAGAAGATTGTTTGGAAAAAATCACATTAGGATTCTTTTGTTGGTGCCTATTGAACCAACTAGTGGCCTGACGATGAACCACACTAGTTGGTTAGAAATGCATCGACAAAAGAATCCTAATGTGATTTTTGCAGAAAAATCTTCTCTCAAAGTCACCCTTATTCATCAACTAATGGGTAAACTGAAAAAACTGCAACTGGAAACCAAATGCTCAACACCTGAGCTTATTTATGTACAAGTTTCTATATATGAACATGATTGATCTCCAATAGGTGAAGTCAATCTTCCAATGGTACCAAGTTAGAATTTCAGTGCTTAATCTAGAAACATTCTGCCAGTGAATCTTGAAAATGAAATTCATCCTGAATAAAAAATAAATCATGCATAAAGGCAACTCACAACAAAAATTAGAAGTATATCCACAAAATTATATGTGTAGACTATTGATAAATTCCTGCATGTAATCTGCCATAGGATCTTCAAAAGCATGGGGAAAAATATGTTCCTAATTAGCTCCAAAAAAGAAATTCTCCATGTATGAAGGTTCCTACTCAATTAAACCTTTTGTTGGGATGATATGTTCAATAAAACAATTAGCAACATCTTTAATAAAATGATCTATGTCACTTTCATGTCTCCACCTTTCATCTCTAAGCTTTGATTAAAGATAATTTGTAATTATAGCCTTAGGAAGAAAAAGAAATTTTTTCACATCAATATATGACATACGATCAAATTCAAATATATTGTTTACCTTTGATCCATGGGCATCATTGTGTTCTTCAATGCAATTGCATATAACCTCTTTATCAGCTTCCCTTTTAGATGAGATAGCCTCTTTTGCTATGATAGATGGCTCAATATATTGTTGTCCAACATATCCCTCTTGCTAGTTTCATCCTGTATGTTCAACACCCAACTGATGAACTTGAAGAGCTTTATTATGTTCCCCATTTAAACCATTTTCATTATAAATAGGAGGATCATCAAATTTAACAAAATAAGAACTCTGGGGATTTATTTTCAACTCAATCATTTCTTCCTCTTCTCGACTGCTAAGCATAGATTCTTGATGCATGTTTGAACTTTCCTCCACTTGAATTCTCTCTTGATTCCCTTTATTCACTTGTTTTGCAGGCTGAAATTCTTCTGGAGTCGCTTTTGGTGAGGAAGTTGAAACTTGCTGCTGACTTTTATTTTCTTGACTTCTTGATCTTTTCCTCAATCTCAAGTCACATTTCTTATGTAGTTCAGCCGGCATAAAATCAGAGAATTGTTTGCAATATTCATCAATTTTGTTTTCATCATAAATGTCATCTATTTCATCATATTCATACTCTACTCCTTCGATACCAAATTCATCTTCATCTACTACATATAGCGTAGATATCTCAGAATTCTTTTTTTCTAACTCTAACTTATTCAACCTATCTGACAAAGTTTTAATTATATTATACACATCCTCCAATATTTGACTTTGAGAGGATTCCATCTTCGCCTTTCCGTTGTCTTGGATAGGCAGTGTCTCCAGTGCTTTTCCTGCAACCACCAGATTTGCTTCGAACAGAGTCAACCAATTCTCTACTTGGGATATTATTGGGGAGAAATGTTTTATAAACTTATTTGCATCATTTTGAGAAAATTATAGTTCCTCTCTTTTAGAGACTTGTTGATAGTTAATCTGGCTATAACTTCTCTGGATGCTTGATATACTATGAACAAGATCATTAGTTTCCTCAACAAGATTATCTTGAGCTTTTAAAGTTTCTTTAGCATCATAATAGTCACAACAACATTCAAAAAGAAACTTGTGAGGATAATAAGTTCTACAATAAGAATTGAATATTAAATGGAAATCTTTCAGAGATGAAATGCTTGAACAAGGCAGAGACCTAAATCAAACCCTAGGTTCTTGGTCCAAAGAAAACAAAAACAAATTCATTTTCACATCTTCATGAATGATTCCCTATTGCTCCATGCATTCATGAAACTCTTGGAGATGCTGAGTTGGATCTTCATATTCCTTTCTACTGAATTTTGGAACATGCTCATTCCAGGCATAAAATGTAGGCATATCATGAGGATAGCCGGTGATCCTAGTAAAATCAAATGGGTCAGACTTATGGACTAAGAATGTAGGGAGAGCCATTAAACCCTAGAAAAGAAAACTTCAAAATATAGTGGAGTCACCAATCAGTGTTGTAAGTGAAAATCATAGGTGTGAATGTACAACCAACTATTGGAACTTGTCATTCTCAAGAATCAGATTCAAACTTAATAAACCCAAGGAAAAGTGCTCTTATTCGATTGCTTTTATTCAAAGAAGCCAAATTTTTCCTCCTCACTAAACAACGAGAGGAAAATATTGAAAACCTAGGGAAAAATGTTCTTGTCTTCTCTCCCCAGCAACAGTGCCAATTAATGTTCTACCTTAAGAAACCAATTTCCTGGCTGTAGAGAAATTGTGCTTAAGACATTAATAAATATTATTTATTGTCACTTCTTTGTCACTTTATTGTTTGTTGTGTCCTCAATGAAGGACCTAGAGGACTTGGTCTTTAACCCTTAATACATGTATGACCAAAACATCTTAGAATGCCATTTATTGCTAGATATAAATGATGAGTGAAGAAATATTGAAGGAAAAGTTAAAGATAGGAGCTGATCTTTCACAGAAACTATTATTTGTCACTTAGAAGAAATATGAAAATGAGAACTAAATCATAGAAAATATGTCGCTTAACACAAAAACTACTATCTGTGACCCTTGGAGAAGTTAAAGATAATATGCTGGTCTTTCACAGAAACCATTATCTATGACTTAGAAAGGAAGGTGGAAACTTCAAGTCTACGAGCGCTCTTTTAAGGAATTTTAACTTTATCTACATAAGCAAATAAAGACTTGCAACTTCATTACTATACTTGAAAGAAGAAAACATAACATGACACATGATAGAGAAGGTTACAAAATTATACCCAACAACTCATGGAAACCTCTGATTCTTTCATTAATTAACGATGATATCAGGAATACAATGGCCTGGTCTCCAGGTTCTCCAAAATTCCAACAATCATTACAATTCCCTTTTCAGGCTTTTATCTCTTGTATCAAATCTTTTTTAGAACTGATTTCTTGGAACAGCTAATAAACTTCTTTATAACAGTTATAAAACTATTTTCTCTTTGAAATTATTCAACTTTATTACATATACAATATTAAAACTCAGAAAATATGTGAACTGCGCCAAAATCTTTGAAAGGGGTCCATATATATATGTCGGGAATGATCTGGTTGGCAAAAAAATAAATAAAACATGCCCATCTACCTTTTCTTCAGACTCTACTTTAAGATTGGTTTTTCCCTTTACCAAGCAAAATTAATGCAAACCTTTGGTAACTGTGGAACTGAAAATGTATTAGCTCTGCTTCATAAATCCATCGGGTCTACCTTTTCATCGCTCTGTTGAGTTCCCATCACAAATTGCAATTGGCCATTTCCAGTGGTGTATTAACGTAATGTTGGACTTACCTATATATCCTTCATATTTGTGTTATTTCTATTATATCTCTTTCATAATAGAAATGCACCATAAACATACCTTTTCAGCTTTTAACGTGGGCTCTGCACAACTAGCAAGACATACCTTTAACACAATCGCTATCGGCGCTTTCCATTGTTATATCGACCCAACCCTTAACATATTGCAATATGACGGACGTGTCGAAATTATAGAACATAATTTAAAAACTATCAGGTCCAGCATCCTTATCACAGATCATAATTGGCGAATGAACCAATACATATGCATTTGGCACTGTATGGACCCATCGGAGTTATTAAACACATATATATATTTATATATAAATATATATATATATATATATATATATATATATATATATATATATATATATATATATATTATATAATATTATATATATATATATATATATATATATATATATATATATATAGATATATATATCTATTTGGGTCTGGCCCTTATCGCCAATCGCAATCAACGGGATCACATACATATAAAATAAGTGCTCTATGTTATTTCGGACCCACCGACATTATAAATATGGCATATAATATCGGATCTGGAACCCAATCATAAATCGCAATTGGCACTTCTCAGTGGAACCAATCATTCATAATCATTGCGAACCCATCGAACTTTTAAATGCAACAAATATATTTCGGGTCCAGTGTTAACATTTAACACTTGTTTCCTTTTAAAATTCAATATATTTCTTTATTTCTTTATGTCTTTCTCATTTCGATATGCACATACACACACACACACACATATATATATATTAGGTCTAGCTCCATACAATAATTTATATAATGAACTTGTTTTGTTTGTATAGCAACTTTGGCTACTCTAGGGCCGATTCTTTTACAATTCTTTTAGCGATTCCACTATGCAACTTCTTCATCTTGCTTTTATCTCTTTTTAAAGATATTTTCAAGTGATCTTTGAATGAAACATGAATATTAAAGGTAACAAAAAATGCATGATACAAAAGGTTGCAGCAAGTTTCCAGCATGAAGATCCAAGGGCAGAAGGAGCTCTAGAGGAGCAGTAGCACCATCATCTTCAACATCAGGTACCTCCACATAAAAGGAATCATCAGGGAGAAACAAACAAGGAAGGAAAAAATAGCATGCAACTAACATGCAGCAAGAAGCTTGAGTCTTCAACAACTATAGCAAGGTATTAACACCACAGGTAAGTATCTCACTTCACTCTCTCATTTGCATAATGTAGTCAAAATATGTAAAGGTTATGAGGAAGTTGGTTTATAAGCAAAAGGTGGTCAGTTAACTTGGTGACCTTCGTTTAGTTAGCGAAGACAAAATAGTTGGTCCTTCCACACTTTATAACAGTCAAGTCAAAAAAACAGAAGAAAAGGATAAAAATAGTTAAGTCTACAGAGGCATGAAATGGGAGTTGATTATGAGGAGAGGGGAATGATGAGGTGGTATTGGGGACCAAAATCCAAAAATAGAAAACGTACCTCTGCTTCCAGCACACCACCTCACATAACTTAGCCATAAGAGGAAATAATCATTCATCCCCATGCACTCATCCATTCATTTCCTCGATTCTCAGTGTAGAAAAGTCACTCTCATGCCTAGGAAACCTACAAAAGAGGAAAATTTCATCTGTCTCCTGCGCAGGACTTCCTATAGGATTACACAAGAAATCCTACAGTATCACACATGAATCCAATGGGATATAGAAAGATAGTCTACAAGATTGGCTGAGAGGAGTTTCAGAGGGGAAAACACGGGGGTTGGCTACAACAAACACTATGAAGAGGTAGGCTCTATAATTACTTCCCTTTTTCAAATCAAATTAAACATAAAATCCCCTAGTATTGAGTGAATTTCGCAATTGTGTAAGGGCATTGTCTCCACAATTCTTTCGGTTGTTTACTTCTGTATTCAAAAATTGTGTCAAACATCGCATCTCCTCAAAATTCACCAACAAAATGACAGGGGGTTTAATAGATGGGAGCCCATTAACACTGTGAGAATCCACCAACACCCTCAGGTGTTAGAAATCTTCACAAGTCATAATGGGATGGGGTATTTTGAAAAATTTAGAGGGTGTGATGATGAAGTGGCCCGATATTTCTCTCTCTCCTTCATTCCACTGACTAGAGTCCATGCCATTTTTGTGGTGAGAGGCCTCTCCATAGAGCTCAACCCTGAATTCATAAGAAGAATTACCACACTTACCCTAGGAGTACCTTGCAGAAAGGGAGACAAGGGAGATAGCCATATTTCCAAGAATAAGTTATGTTTAGAGGGAGAAGAGCCCATTGAGGATAAAAATGGAGTAAGAAGAGAAAGCCTACCATACCCCTAGAATGAGGTGAGTTACCACCTCATCAAATAAATATCATGTGAGTGTAGGTATAGTGTAGTTTATGGGTATCACTTTAAGCTTCTTGAAGAATTGAGGTTTGGAGCAGAAACACCTCCTCACCACAAGCTTAGCATACCATACTTCCTTATCCAGTCACTGATATATACAAGCATAAAGGTGCAGGAGGGAAACCACGAACAGTTATCCCACAATGGGTTGATTAGAATCATCATAGAAGATTCCCTCCACAACCTCATAATTCCTATCCAATGGGAAATTTCTAGAGACATGTAGACAGGGGAGGATATTAGAGTCATTAGATATGACATTAGTCCTACTGTTAGTGAAAAATATGAGGAAGAAACTGAAACAAATGGAGAAGAAGTAGAGAGGGATGAAGATGAGACAAATGGGGAGGACAAAGGGGAGAAAGAGAGGGAAGGTGATGAGGAAACAAAGGAGGATGTCAAGGAGGAGACTGATAAACAAGATGAGGATCTAGAAGGAGGATAAGAGCGGAAAAACATAGAGGAAAGGGGAAATTAAAAAGAGGAGGTAGAAGACAAGAAGGAGTCACTTAGGGTCTATCTTGAACCCATAGAGAGAAGATAAGCAGCTGCCCTCATCACTCTTAGCACCCCTATCAGATAGAAAGGAAAAAAATAGAGGTTGACCTCGTTATATCTCAAAACAAGAAAAACACAAGGATAAGGCAGGGGAAACCCCAAACTCCAACCAAAATTCCCATTTTAATTGAGGAATCACCTAAAAAATAGGAGAGAATACCTCCTCCTAAGTCTCATATCACCTATGTGAGAAGGCCTATAACTAGATCCACCTCATCCAAAGGAAAAGGAATCCTACAGGATACACAACAGGACCTACAGGAAGCAAAAGAAGTCCTACAGGAGACTCTGCTAAACCTATAGGAGACTCAAAAATTGGATAAGGAGGGAATCCTACAGTAAGAAACTAAAGAAGAGGACCCGGAGCTAAGGGAACCTAGCCCACAACCTAGCCTTAACTTCTACTTCAGATTTATTGAAGGGGGTAGGGCCATTCCATAAAAATATTCTATTCCATTATTCTTTGAGCTTGAGAAGGAGAGAGTTAGAACTCATAGATGGATGTAGATTTCCAAGTGAAAGGGGGTGGAGTACATTGATCACATGGAGGATAAGCTCAAAAATATGGGGAGAGAGCCAATTTGCTTGAGGGATGGAGAGGCCATAATGAAGCATCAGTTAGAGATAGAAAATGCATGATTGAAAGGACAACTGCAAGAAAGACAGAATCAATTGGCATGCATGGCCAGTCTCTCTTTGGAAGCAATCTAGTTCAGGTTGCCAGCTAAATCCTATGCTTTGTACCTTAAGGAACATTGGTTGTAGTTCCAAATCAAGACCCTAACATAGAGAGGCACTATGCCATTTCAAGATTATAGATAGTTCATTGATCTTTGTGATCAAAGTACATTGGAAGATAGGGCCAAGATGTCTAAGTTTTATTTTCATAACATGGCCTTAACACACATGAAAGTATGGGACCTTAATGCCAAGATAGGAGATTTACAGTTGATGGCTTTGGCATCATGGATGAACCATGAGGAAGCAAGGGCTACAAAAATGAGGAAGATATTGGAAAGGGAAAAAACAAAGCCTCTTATGATCAGAGCGGAGCAGTCCAATCCAATGGCCCTAATCAATACACATAATTTAATTGCAAATGATCCTTAGCTTGCACCCAGGTATCTTGCTACTCAAGAGAAAGAAATTTCAAATTTTGAGGACATGTTTAGGTTGTTAGTGGATGACAGAATGCAATCTTTCCTAAGGAAATGGAACACATTTAAATACAGTTTAAAGATAAGAGAGTACCACTCTCCTCAAAGAATGAGAGAAGCATTGAATAGGACACCCATGTACAAGCAATCTATTCAAAGGCTCAAAGTCAATTGGATTGGCTTGAGACTTAGTCCACCACTGCTCTTAGGGATGATAGAAGGAAGGAAGAAGAAGAAAGGAGGTAGTCGGATGAGGTAGAAAAGAAGGCAGGTTTCTATGCACAAGAAGAGGAAACCACAACAGAGGCATGGAATGTTAGGGAGGCCACTAGAGCTATGAAAGACATGGAAATTGATTGAGTTGCTGATAGGATGAGAAACACTTTCAGTAGGGGATCATCATGAGCCTCATCACTGGGTAATTATATGGGCCTTAATTCACCTCCTAGCTTAGTCAAACCAACTCTTCTCACAACTTATTACATGTTTTGATTATATTTTGTTTAATGAGATGAGTTAAAGTGAGATATTATGCCTAGTGCACTAATATGCATTAAATGCAGGTTTAGAAGAGAAAATCAAGGAATTTTGGCAAGAATAAGGTTTGAAACTCAAACGGGACAAGGGAGAGAGATTGTAGGAGTTAAATCCTCCTCATTTACTCCTCCCCCACTCGAATATTCCTCCATTAATCACACCAGCTCGGAGTGCAAGAAGCCAAGTCATGAAGATCGAAAGGCAGCAAAGGAAGTGATAGAAAAATAGTTATTTTATCTCGAGTTTGAGATCTGAGCCTCCCTAGATTTAAGGAAGTCGTTGTTGACTTCATTTGTATATGTAGAGAGGCCTAGAGCCTCATTAGGGTTCGAATTTTTATTGTAAACAATCTATTTATTTTCGAGCTCCAAGTCATGAAGATCGAAAGGCAGCAGAGAAAGTGATAGACAAAGAGTTAGTTTATCTCGAGTTTGGGATCTGAGCCTCCATAGATTTAAGGAAGTCGTTGTTGACTTCAATTTTCTAAGTAGAGAGGCCTAGAGCCTCATTAGGATTCGAATTTTTATTGTAAAAAATCTATTTATTTTCGAGCTCTAGACTTGTGGAAGATTTTGATGTAATTTTCTATTTTGGTAATAAGAATGAGATTTTTCTTGATCGAGTACTGAGTTGAACTCAGAGGGCTAAAGCTATTGGGTTAGGGCCCAATGACAGCAGAAAATGTTGCTCTTCTTGTATCTTTATTCTTAGCTTAGTTTCATATGTTCATGGTTAAAATGTTTTTAGAAGTATTTTATTGCAAGTAATGTAGATTTGATTAATTGTTTATTAGCTTGCTTCCATTTGTGCCTTACCTCAGTAGCATGTTAGAAGGGATGAAAGAAGCACAAAAAATATGTCAGTTGGTGTTTTGGCCTCACTTCTTCCTTTTGGGATCATGATTTGAGGAAAAGACCCTTATGCAGCCCCAAAAAGACAAATTCCCATTTATTTCATAAGATTTAGAGTTTGATGTACTTAAAATAGCATTTGATAGTTTTGCAAAGTAGGATTTCATTGCCCTCTCTTCTATCTTCATTCTTGTAGTAGATCTCATCCATGATTCCATTTTATTTAGCAATTTCCTTATGCATAAGGTAGACAGTTAGTTCATTAAATTATATATTTCTAGCTCATGAGAATTCTTCTTGTTTACATGAATTTTTGGAAATTACATATGCTTGATGCAGTGCAAGTGCTTCAGAAGTAAAAATAAATCTCATAACTAGCAACCACCTCGCAATTTCATCCACCCATAGGCATTCCTTGTTTTCATGAAAACCTTCACTAATTTCATCATTTTACATAGAAATTTCCCCAATCATTTTGAGCAAATCCAACCATCTCCTAAACTTGGTTTTGGGTTCTAAGTGATCGTAGGCCTTTTATCACTCCATTCCACCCATCAACCACCTTCCCTAAGCTTTCCATCACCTCCAACACCCATATTTTTGCTCACGACTGTATCTTGTAGAAATAACGGAAATCCTGTAGGTTTGTAGTACATCTTGTAGGTTTTCCTGTAGTGGCTTGTTTTGAGGCTGAATTGAGGGAAAACCTCTAGGAATCCTTCCAAGGTCACCCAAGGGTCTCCCAAACCTTCCAACCATCTCCTAAACCTTCCAGCCATCCACCAGGATCCCTAAGCCACATACCACATCACCAAAAGGTATCAGCTTGCACACTTGATTTTTCATGAAAAGCATAAAAATAAAAAACATATTTATTACAGTCCTTTACTTGCATAATAGTGATGTTTGATGTTTCTAACTTCCATTCTTAGGATAGTAGCATTTTGTTCATGTTAATTTAGCATTATTTCAAAGCATAACTCTTAGTAGTTAATTAGGAAATGGGGTGCCTTAGCATTAAATTTCATTCTTCTTCATTATTGTAATAGATCAGCGCTCTCTTAGAGTAGATTTCTATTTCTTTAATCAAAGAATCAAGCTTCTTCTAAATCCATAGAAGTCTAGCTTGCAAATCCTTGTGGTCTCTCACCAGCTTGTTATATAAATATTTGGGCACTGCAACCCCAGTGTTATATGTCCATAAACCAAGGGATTATAAGTCCCTAAAAGTGTTGTTTGATACCCTAAAGGAACAAGGTCAGCTAATTACATCATCTCCCAGAAGTTCTCCATGAAAAACTGCTCATAACAGGTCAAAACTGGACCATCTCACTTGCTCCTTGGTCAAAGTGCATTGCATCCCACCTAATGCACACAGGGGGTGTGATGCATACTGAGAAGCCCTTCTATGGGGTGTGATGGGTGATAGTAGACAAATGGCAGAGATAGTTTGCAAGGTGGATGATCATGGAATATTCCAGAAACTTCTCCTGTGACACTTGCCTCTCTGAATTCGCCCAGGGATGAGTAATAGATCATGAAATATCCAAGTGGAATTGAGAACTATCAGAGAAGAGACACTAATAAAAAACCCAGAAGCCAACTCACCCACTTTCAAACATCTATATATGGATCCCTCATCCTAGAGATCCAGAGGCTAGAATTTTGCATCTTGTAAGGAAGTGCTATTGGTTTCTTTGTGGAACATCATAGTGTTGGGTGATCTAGTTTTTCATGAGGTGAAGAAGGGCTTTCATGCTAGGAGGATGGTGCTAGGTCAAATCAATGGGTTGTAATCTTCTCTTCTACTACTTCTATCAATATATCTATTTGAGTTTTCCTCCATATTCTTGTATGTCTTTGAATATTGAATTGATATATGCATTTGTATGGTCAATATATATCTAAACCTATATTGTTTATGATCATAGATCTCTATGTTTTTATGGTATTATGTTGCTTTGACTCAACAACTGTTCTTTGAAGTGGGACATGAAAGGAAGGAGTAGTAAAGATCTATCAGAGGGGAGAGGAAAAACGCAAGGAGCCAAGCAAAACATTGAGGTTGGTACTCTCTGTGTCTCTCTCATCTACTTCTCATAAAGGAAAACACAAGTAACTTTAGTTTGCTTGTTTCTAAGATAGCTACTCATCTTAGTGGGACTAGCAGCTCTGAATGGATACTAGTTTTCCTAATAACAAAATGGCGACTCTGCTGGGGAGCTAATAGCTTGTTTTCTTGTTGCTAGTTTGTTTACTTTATAAACTACAGAGAGAGCCTGAAGTTATGCCAGCTAGCCTTCAAATTGCTTTTGCTATGCAACTGCAAAGTAGATAAACGCTGCTTCAGTCAATCTTTGGGTTAGTTTATGAATTAAAGATCTAACTTGAAAACATCCTAACTGCCCCGGTGATGGTTCAAGTAACCGCATTAGATCAGCCCCTGTGTTTTGTATTTATTGACTATCATTAGCTCAGCTTAAATCCCTGAACTAAGCTACAAACTGTGACCAAAAACCAAGTTAAAGTCTCCTCCCTGGACCATCACATTGTCTCCTTTTGACAGTTTGGATGCATCACACCTCCCGTGTGCTGTAGGTGAGATGCATCCATTTTTCCCTGTGATACAAGTGCGATGATCAAATAAGACTATTTATGCCTCCAGATTTTGGTTTTTCTTCATTCTCTTCAGCTTTATTCAGGAGTTTTGTTTTCTGTGATCAGTATACCACTTTTGAAACTCCCTTCCTTTGCATTATTCAGCCTCCACTGTACAAAGAATTGTGAATGTTTTTATGTATTTCTCATCATTTACAGTTCTCCTTTACAAACAGTAGCTTAATCGAACTATCGTCTTTTGATTTGGAAGTGTCACAAGTGTCGTTTTCAGTCAAAGAAAATAATCCTCCTATTTTTGATAGTCGATTACACTGTTACTCTTCTATTTGATTTGAATTAATAGTATTTCATGTGTCGAAAGTAGTTTTCAATTAAAAATCACAAAGTGTCGTCCTTATCTTCCTTTCGTCTTTTGAAAAGAAAATTGTTAGTATTGTTGCTTTGAAAAGATAATTCAGATTTGTACTTAGCATTATTTTTGTCATTCACACATTAAGAAAGCAGAAAAAAAATACATGCATGTGCATTTGCATTTATACTACTTGTGGAGATTGATTTAGGACAGTGCATCTTAGTGTGTGCTCTCTGCTCTATGTTGAAATAATTTCGCTTCTCTCTCCTTAGTAGCTAGGATTTTCATTGAAAAAGAAGAGTAAATGATTGTTTATCATCTTAGATTGCATATTTAGGAGTTGTATATCTACATCATGCAGTGAACCTTAAAGGCAAACTTCTTAAGAAAGATCAATTGTAAAATATATTTCAATGAACAAAAAAACGCTTTCGAACTTAACACACAACATTTAGAAGTCTAGGCCAGAGACGTATTCTGGCGTCATAAAGCCTCATAACTATCGCTTTCATCATAGGTTGGGTGATTCCTCCTCTTTGAGATGACAAGTGCCAGTACAGACTTATGCTCCCAAATACCATCGAGTATATATTGGGAGACCACAATAGGCTACATCCTTTTATCCTTAGGAAGCCGTGTCTGTCGCCCTGTCGATCACAATGCACTAAACATAGCATTTGGGAAGATTGACTACCATACCATAAAAAGTATTCTGTAGTTTTGTGATTGGTTTGGTAATCCCTCTATCTATATTTCTAGAGTAGTCACTTTCGTTCCTTTTCATACTCCTTAAAAGAAAAGGTCCATCTAAGCACTTGTCACTTCAGGCTCATTAAAAATCAAACACGACTAGAGTCATATTTAGCTTTTTCTCGACTCTTAAAAATTGAAAGAGCAAGTTGTGTCAAAGAATCATAAAATTTATTTTAATCAGAATAATATCCCTGTCCCCTCATTGATCTTCGGTTGAGAAAATGGAGTCCACCAACCAAGGATTTCCCCTTGGAGGAAATCCTATTCCTTTCTCCTCTTGGGGAGATGTTGGTGCACCTCATATGGCCACATTGTCCCTTCTAGGACTGACAATTGGCCTTCTAGTATGGCTCTTCTCGACCTATGTCGTTCCAAGCACTGTGATTCCTGAGTAATCAAATCAGCAACCAGATGATACTAGAGTTACCCCCAACCTTATACTTTGTTTGCTTCTCGCTCTCCTTCTTCCTCTTTGCTTGGTGAAGCTAGTAAAGCTAAAAACCAGGTAACTGAGAAGAAGAAAAAAGGGAAGGAGAAGAAGAAGAAGAAGCCAATGCCAAAAGGGGGCAACCAAGCATCGTCTAGCGAAAATCCACACATTGCACCATCCAAACCTAAATCTCCGTGTGTCATTTGCAAAGGGGGCCACTATCATTGAGATTTTCCTTGCATCCCATGGATCTTAAGGGACTGGTCTCCCTGCTTGCATAATCCAGTGTCCTCAACCTCTGACAATCATGTTGAAAGTACACCTTCAACTAGTGAAAACAAAGTCATTGAAAAAAAAGGAAGATCTAAAATTCCGTGTAGACTGTGTGAAGGTGATCATGCCATCCACCGTTGTCCCTTCCTAGATGAAGATAAAAGAGTCTTGGATAACTGTCCTACTTCACCACCATGGATTCCTCCTAGATACAAGAAACTCTTGTCGAGTCCATCACTAGTTGAAAATCTGACTAGCATGCCTTTGTGGTTGGTTGAAGCATATATCGTTGAAGATATAACCTCTGAGTCCACACTAGACCACAGTCAAGAGGTCGAGATGGCAGTCTACCTAGTCTTGTCTTTCGAAGGTCTACCTTCAGATGATACAGCCACCAAAGAGAATGAGAATGACACCGTTCAAATTCTCTTCATAAAAATAGACTCTAATGAACATGGGGGAAATCTACCTATTCCTTTACCGCAGGAAGGAAGTTCGTCAGAGGTTTACCTGACCATTTATTTGGTCCAACCTCTAAGCAACCTAGTCATTTGCTTCGATTGGAATATACTAGGCAGACCCTGTCTACCATCTAATGTACCATTCTGAATCATAGTACAAGCTTACAGAATGGTCATGATCAGTATTATCATAGATGAAGGGGCTTTTGTGAGTATCCTTTCCTCAACTGCATGGAAAGCGCTTGGTTCGCCATCGCTTTTGCCTGAGATGCTAAATCTGATAGGCTTCGATAAAGGAACCAGACGACCATTAGGGATCCTTACAAATTTTCCTATAACTTTGAGAAGGAAAATCATTTATCTGAATGTAATGGTAGTCCAAGGACCTTTACATTACAATCTACTTGTTGGACATGACTAGATTTATAGCATGGGAACTATTGTTTCCTCACTCTTTCGAGTGATGTGTTTTCTGCATGAGGGTAGAGTGGTCCATCTCGTAGACCAGCTTTCATTCCCCGGTTCACACATAGCTAATAGTCAAGTGCCATCCATAACTAGTCTTTTTGTGCAAGAAATGTCTCATCAATCCCCAGTCAATCCATCTGATGAATGTGAGTGATTCAGGGAATGTGACTAAACCCAGGGGGCATGCACCCTAGTCTACTTCGGAAGGAAAACTTTAGGTATAGGGTAGTTTTCCATGGAGGATATATGACTAGTTTGACACAACCGACCATCTAGGAAAATGGGATTAGACTAGAATAAGATTCCCGCGTCAAGGTTAGGTGATTGGAGCTAGAATCACCTTCGTCCACCTTGATGGACTAATTCGAGGAATTGTTTCCGTTTGCTGCATGGGTGGAACCATCTTATGGATGCAAGAACTTCTGTATGGTAGCTTGGAAACTCTACTTCGCTATACCTGGGTGCATGCAAACATTTTTGCATGCAAGTGAAAAGCGACCATTTATTTTCTTAGTTTGTAGGTTCCTAACCCTTTAAACTCATAGGATTGGTAATTCCTAGCTTGCATAATGAAAGGATCCAAATCAAAGTTTCGAATGGGGCAAGCTCCCTAAAAAATGAACCTATTGATGAGACACCCTTATTATATGACTAGCGCAAGTAGTTTTACATGAAGTTCAAGCTCGTTAAAAAATAAACCTAGCAATGAGCATATGTTCCACCATAGTTTAAGGTCATTAAAAAATGAACCCATATTTGGTAAATAACCATTGCAATCGCATTATTCTCAGCTTTTGAGCCTTGGTTTCGTTCTTACCATCACCTCCACTCTTTTTTAGCTAATCATATGCCTCCATTTGATTGTTTACCTCTTTTGAGGAACAGTTGTGACGAGTGATCCTATTAGCCACCTTCTTTACACTATCGTGATTGAAAAGTTCCAAATCTTACCTGAAACCAGTTGCTATCCAAAATCATCACTCATTTTTCAAAAAACGAGTCTTCTTTAAGCTCTTTTCATCTGACTTGTAAAATATGAAAAGATTGCCAAGAAATTGGCCTCTCCGGCTTGTTAAAGTGATTGGAAGTACAATCCCTCCTCTAGATTTTAATATTTTTGGACCTGAGGGATCATTGCACAAAAATATCGAGCACTTGTCTTGTTTGGCTCGTTAAAACTATGAAAATGCCATCCCTTTCATATTATTTTATACTTTTTCGGACTTAAGGGATTATATTACGAAAAAGGATCACTGGAGTTTCCTTTCTGTCTATTTTCAGACTCTCTAAAATTTAAAAGGACCAACTTATCCTTGTCGTTAAACTCGCTAAAACAATAGCGAAAAACTTCTCCATGCAGACAAGAGCGAGTTTCACTATCGCTAGGCTCATTAAAACATAGTGACAGGTTTTCCTGAAGGGAAAATTATAGAACAAGCATATGTTATCCTCCTCAAGCTTGAAAAAAATAAAGAGGTACTGGTCATAAATGATTGGGGAAAAATTGTGAAGAAAAATTGAAGAAACTTTATTGGTAGTAAGTTGCTCTTGAACATGATACTTTCACTCCATCACCATGATTGAGTCGGGTTGGGTTATTTCCTTCACTGGTCATATCACCATTGGTCAACTATACCATCCATATTTGGGGTTAATGCCACCAATCCATTTCAATGTCGTCGATATGTTCAAGAGAACTCGCTCAGAGAATTCACCAACCCAGCTTGTGTCTCATCCGCTGCAATAGCTTCACCCTTCATTATTTCATGACCGCCACCCTAAACCTTGTATCATTAGATCGTTTTCATCTCCACAAAATCATTTGCTCTGTTTCGTGTCATAGATGTGGGATTCATTAAGGCCCTCCTACGATGGGTCACTTCTTGTCGACATCAGCTCATTATCCAAGAAGTTGACTTAGGAACAACCCTTTTAGTACTTTGAAGCTTGCATGCCTCAATGGCAAGTTTCTCACTTCCGACGACAGGTTTACATCAATGGCCTTCGACTGAAAGATTTTGCGTGGTGTTTGACATCAACTCATGTATTGCCACCACGTGAATTGTGTTGTAGTACCTTGAGGGTCATTATCATTATTAGTGATTCCTCTTGTGCCTATTAATAGCTTACAACATTGGCTGGTAATCAGGTGATGTCTTTTCGTGTTTGACTCCAGAACATCTTTTCACATGGATCGACTTGTACATCGAGCGAAGATTGAACACGTTTGAAGACCCTGGATCTAGTTTCATCCATTCACGCTACGATATATTCACGAAAATAAAGGCATCAAATGTACATCATAGCTGCACAGATAATCATCCAAGCCAAAGGATGATGGCTCTACCAGAATCGTCAATCTACCATACAAACGGTTGTCCATCTTATGTACATGGAAATGAATTTATAAAGTTGAGCATGGGAATACCCGCCTTAGCTAGATCATGAAAATATTATGAAGATAATGTATTGTATTGTATCTTATTACAGGTCACCTTCTAATGCGGAAAAACTTGGATCCTCACGATAAAAAATTTTACCTCACATCAAAAGATTTATGACCTCATGCTTTAGGGGGCAATTGTTATAGACATATTTGGGCACTGCAACCCCAATCTTATATGTCCATAAACCAAGGGCTTCTAAGACCCTAAGAGTTTTGTTTCATACCCTAAAGGAACAAGGTCATCTAATTACATCATCTCCTAGAAGTTCTCCATGAAAAACTGCTCAAAGTGGTCAAAATTGTACCATCTCACCTGCTCCATGGTCAAAGTACAATGCATCCCACCAAATGCACATGGGGGGTGCTATACATATCGAAAATCCCTTTTATGGGGTGCGATGAGAAAGATTAGACAAATGGCAGAGACAATTTTCAAGGTGGATGATCATGGAATCTTCCAGAAACTTCTCCTATGACACTTGCCTCTCTGAATTCACCCAGGGATGAGTAAGAGATCATGAAATCTCCAAGTGGAATTGAGAACTATCAGAGAAATGACACTAATCAAAAACCCAAAATCTGACTCACCCACCTGCAAACATCTATATATGGATCCCTCATCGTAGATATCCAGAGGCTAGAATTTTGCATCTTGTAAGGAAGTGTTGTTGGTTTCTTTGTGGAACATCATAGTGTTGGGTGATCTAGCTTTGCATGAGGTGAAGAAGGGCTTCCATGCTGGGAGGATGGTGTTGGGTCAGATCAATGGGTTGTAATCCTCTCTTCTACTACTTCTATCGATAAAGCTATTTGATTTTTCCTCCATATTCTTGTATGTCTTTGAATATTGAATTGATATATGCATTTTTATGGTAAATGTATATATGATCCTATATTGTTTATGATTGTAGATCTCTATGTTTTGACGGTATTATGCTACTTTAACTCTACAGGTGTTCTTTGAAGCAGGACAAGCGAGGAAGGAGTAGTAAAGATCTGTCAGAGGGGAGAGGAAACAAGCAAGGAGCCAAGCGGAAGATTGATGTTGGTAATCTCTGCTTCTCTCTCATCTACTTTTCATAAAGGAAAAGGCAAGTAACTTTAGTTTGTTTGTTTCTAAGATAGCTACCCATCTTAGTGGGACTAGTAGCTCTGAATGGACACTAGTTTTTACGATAGCATAGGTGAACAAAGACAAAAGGAAGAACCATCACTTTTACTTGTGTATATAGCACTGTCACCCCTAGGTTTGAACGAACCCCGAGTTGATAAAGTAAAGTTGGTAGCCCAAGATTTGCAGCATTCTTGCTACAATATTGGTGCTCATTAGTCTCCCACTACCTCCATGGCTTCACAAGATTAGCAACAAATCCAGAAAAGCACATCTATTACAAGGGAGATAGAAAAAGTATAGTGGACATATTTAAAGAGATAAAGGTAAGGAATAAGGCCTTGAAGATTAACATCTACAATTAGTTCTGGAAACAGACTTCTAGTTCTCAAAGAAAGCTACTGTCAACCTTTGATTCAAAGAAAGATAAGATGTAAATGGAATTCCTCCAGGCACAGGTTCCCCAGCCCAAGGTAGCATCAGAATAGAAGAAGACATCATTTGAGTTTGATGTAAAAGAAACACATCCCATTGACTGAATGGAGATGCACAAGTAGACTGGGGAAATGATTTTTTCCATTATCGCTAACACTGTTATGATTTTGTCTAAACTGCACTTTACATTAGCCAATGTTCGATCACAACTAAGGATGGAGAAGGTCTTTGCACTTGCCAAAGACTCCAGGATCAAAAATCTGGAGGGCTCGGTGATCAACGTGGGTTATGACCCTGCAAACATCAATGCTACAGAAGAGCTTGTAAAGAAAAAGAATTTAGACATAGCAGCGTTAAGGAAACAGTTGAAATTTCTAGGTACAGAAGATCCTCTGGCCAAGGCTATTGAAGAAACATAAACACAAAAGGTAGACATCATGAAGCTCATCATGGAGCAGAGTGCATAGTTGAAGCAAATGGAGAAAGAGATGAAAAAAATGATTAAAGAAAAGGATCCAGCTTCCAAAATGACTATTGTCCTTCTGGAAGCACTCCCTATCACAACCATTCCTACAACCACATCTTTTACAACAAGAACATGGGATGTTGCAGATCAGCTGGAAAAGGAAGTACAAAACATGTCTCTTTAGACTGAAGAGATCGAAAGATTGTAGGCTTAAGTCAATCTTCTATGGTGGCCTGGGTGCCGGTGATATGGAAAAATGTTCAAACCCTAAAACAATTTCCTCTAATTCTTGCTTAATTCCTTCTTCAATCCAAACTGGAGTATCTCTCATCTATTCCTAGACTGACTATTTTATAAATTTTCCCCCTTCTAGCCACAATTACGAATCCTTTTCCTTTAATTGGCCCAACCCTTGTTATCAGGTGAAATTTCATAACAGAGGCCCTTTTTAGCACTATTAGCATTGTAATTCCATAGGAATTACATAATACACTATCGGCGCTATTGGAAATAGAAATAATGCAATTATATGTAAAATACACTATCGGTGGGCTAAAATGCCCATAATGTAGTTTTACATGAAAATACACTCTCAGTGGGTTATTCCATGAGAAATGGAACAATGCTATTAGCGCTTCACTATCGGGCGTTTCCGTGATGTGATAATAGTATAGCACTTATTAGTGAATCACAATTGGTAGGTTCAATGCCTCTCCATCAGGCGCCTTCTGCTTAAAACTTGTGATGCGATACATATTCACGAACCCAATAGATTTTAAATCCTCTATAATATTTCGGATCTGTTAGTAATGCAATATCGGTTTTCGGCGGTTCAATAGGCCCGGTTCCTCTCCACCAAAGTGATGTGATGCAATAGTGCTTATGGATCCAATATGGATATAAACGATGCTTTATAAGACTTCAAGTTCATATTTCAAATTCAGACTATGTTTTTCGTTGATTCTTAGTGTAAACAGGAATCTAGCTTGTAGGACTAAAACAATGCATAAATTAGAAACAGAGCACATTGATATGAAGGAAAAACACTCAAACCAACTCTTATCTGAGTATTAACCAGAAAACCAGGGCCAAACCACTATTATAAAGACTTACAAGTAAGTGATGTGAGAAAACCAAAGATATGCATAAATACCATATTTAACAAACAAATAGGTGTTCAGATGCATAGAAAGGGTTTCAGAGGTCACAATGCCTCCATGATCGACCAATACACAGAGATATCCTCCTCTTTCCTTAAGCAATATGAGATAAAACCATTCGGTCAAAATCCCTTTACAATAACATGAAAGTTACATAAATATCGGTTCGTCTTAACAACCAGATCCTAATGCAGAGGCTGAAATTTATTAATCCTATCTGTAATCCTATCTGTTTTGGGAGGTATTCTCCTCGAGAATATCCACAATAGTTAACTAATTAACACTTATTACATCATGATCTAACCCTAGATTCTAGCTCTATGCTTAGCTAGAAAAACATGGAAATTGATGGCTAAAGAATCCCACTCCTTTTCTTGTATATTTTTTTTGTATTTTTGGAATAAGTTTGAAGCATTTTCCCTCCAAGTCTCATGCTCTTGCATCAGTCTCCTGAGGACAAAATACTTCATGTGCTGTTGTCCATGAGCTCTTCTACAGAACTGTCAAATTTCTATAGTATGCTCTTTATTACCCAAGTAGCTTCAGCTATTGGTTGATCCTTCCATTTGACCAAATACTGAAAGTACTCCTGTCCTCTAGTTTTGTTGAACACTTTATTGTCCAAAATCCTTTCTGGTTGTAATTCCTTCGTTGTAGGTAACTGTTTTACCCAGTCAATTTCTTGTGTCTCTTGGTCTTCTTTTGTATCATTTACAATTTCACCTTCATACTTGTACATATCAACAACATTGAAAATTGGAGATATTCCAACAACAGGGGGTAATTCAATTTCATATGCATTTGCAAAAAATTTCCTTAATGCTCAGCATGGTCCAATTTTCTTGAACTTCAATTTGTTATACTCCCTCTTTGGAAATATTTCCTTCCTTAGGTGTGCTAAAACCAATTCTCCAACTTCAAAGTCCACCTTTATTCTTCTCATGTATGCTCTATTTTTGTACTTGATGTTGCTATCCTGCAGCTGTTGTTTCACCTGTTCATGTATTGCTTGTATTTCTGAAGAAAAATCTTCTCCCTCTGGACTTCTCATCTCATATTTTCCCAAGTTTCTTAACTCAGATATTCCTTTTGGATGCATTACATAAACTATATGGAATGGAGTCTGCCCTATACTCTTGTTAGGTGAGTCATTATATTCATATTCTGCCTATGCCAACACTTGATCCCACTGCTTTGAATTTTCTGTAGTAAGACTCCATGAAAGATTACCCAAACTCCTATCACAACTTCAGTCTGTCCATCAGTTTGTGGAAGATAGGCAGAACAGAAACTCAGTTTAGTTCCCAACTTCTTCCATAGTACCCTCCAGAAATGTCCAACGAATTTGGAATCCTTGTCTGGGACAATACTGTTATGAAACCAGGCCAAGAAAAGATAGAAGAGATAGATCAACGCCTTAGAATTCGTCCTCTTTGAGGGGGCAACCTCCTTTACATTACATAAATGAACAATTCTTCGATGATACAAATGAAGAGACCTCCTTTCTATATATAGGAGTCTAAGGGGTCATAACATAATTAGAGCCAACATAACAATAATAATGTAAGGGCACACTAATAACAAAAAGTGGGCTTCTATGGGGCACAATAGGAAAAAATATGGGCACTACATGGGTACATCGATATAATAGTGGGTTTGTCACTAATAACAATAAGGGGTTACACAACTAGTAGTATAGGGGCCTAACATGCCCCTCTCCTTCAAAAAGTGTTGTCCTCAACGCTTGAGTAGTTCTTGATGCTTCTGTATAAAATTCTTGTCGTCCCATGTGGAATCTTCTGCTGGTAAGTACTTCCACCTGATGAGATATGCTGAAATTGATCGATTTCTTAGCTGTCGAGTTCTTGTTTCTGTGACTGCTCCAGGTTCCAATATGATTTTTCCTTCCTCTTCAATTTCAGGCAATATTGTTTGAATTGGGATCTTTTGTAACTTTTGAATAAGTGGCCAGACTTCTTTGTCCTTCTTCCATTCATCCCTTTCTCCGTTTATCCAATTTGGTTGGATAATAGAAATAGCACAAAAGAATGCTTCCACATCCTCATCCTTGAAGAGTTGTCCAATTCGGTAAGGTCGCCGTTTTTTAAGTGCATGTAGTATTGTCAACATTTCCTTCTCATAAATAGCTTTCTTGATATGTAGCAGCAAAAATACCCAATCACCTACATCAAAACATTTTTTACTACGATGTTGATCTACCTGTTGTTTAATTTGATTTTGCACCAAAGTGGCGTTATCCTTTAAAAGTTGGAGAACTTGTTGTTGATGCCCAATGTGATCTTTCACTGCTTGAACCTTTTTCTTCTTGATATGTCCTTCTATCTCTAGAGTTTGAGGAGTGGTAATTTCTTCCAATCCTTTACAAGATATGGCCGGATTCATTTCTTGATGCTCGAAGTGATCTTTCACTTCTTGAACATTTTTCTTCTTAATATGTCATTCTATCTTGATAGTTTGAGGAGTGGTAATTTCGAACAATGAATTACAAGATATGGTTGGATTCATTTTTTCTTTCTCCGGGGTGGGGTCCTGGCATATATCCTTTTCATTTGATGATTCTTGATCCTTTTCCTCCTCCTCTTCATATTCTATGTAAAATAATTTCTTCTCAGCACACTTATGACCTTTAGTGCATTTGCTATCACAATTGTAACA
>APFE030298672.1:85864-96684 GCA_000404065.3 Pinus taeda
TTTCACCACTCCTTGGGGTACATTTATGTATGCTAGAATTCCATTTGGGTTAACCAATGCTAGAGCCACTTTCTAGAGAGCCATGGATCTAGAATTTGTAGGTAAAACATCTGAATTTATTGTCATTTATTTAGATGATTTAATTGTTTTCTCTGATTCTGATGAAAATCATTTAAAACACTTAGCAAGGTTTTTGACAGGTGCAGGAAATTTGGCATATCCATCAACCTGAAGAAATCTTTATTTTCTATATAGGAAGTGAAATTACTAGGGCATATAATCTCCAAGGAGGGAGTTATAATTGACCCAAAGAGAGTTTATGTTATTCATACCCTATCTCTACCAACGAATAAAAAAGAGATACAAACCTTCCTTGGAACTATTAATTTTCTCAGAAGTTCCATCCCTAATTATGTAGAGATAGTTTTTTTTTCTCGGTAAACTGTGTAACTATTATATTATATGTACAGAAAAAAGATTACAGACATTGTAGCATGACTTTGACCCTGGCTTCCATGGCCACCCGCGGTGCCATGGGTGCAACCGACTGAACCACAAGCTCCCACGCAGGGGTAGCATCCACCATATTTCCCTGAAGCCTCTGGATGACTGATTGAGGCTCAAAACAGTTCCAAAAAACCCAAAACAAGACGCAGACTATCCATTTTGCTTGTAAGTAATCCAGCCCACGCAGGGGCGGCCTTCCACGACCCACTGGGGACTGATTTTGCCCAACATACTGACACTGAACATGACGAAAATGAACTGAGTATTTTTAAAAAGCAACAAAAAGACAGACTGAATTCTAACCCAAACCAGGTGACCCGCGATCGACTGAATTCTGGACTGGAGCTGTGTGAGGGTGAACGCATCTGGAGCTCGCGCAGGGAGGCTACTCGTCCTCAGGAGGCTTCTCCTCTTCAATTGTGCACCAGCCCTAACCTTCAGGGACCCCCTCCCATATGGCCGCCCATTTGGTACACTCCTCGTCTATAACCGTCGTCGTCCTGGAGGTGGAGGGGTCTGCCTTGATCGCTTTCCCTGAGGTACCTTCCCCACTTGGAGGAGGCGGCAAGGGGTTAGCTTGTTCCAAGCCTGCAGGGGGTGGATCCTTCCCTCCTGGTGGCACTTCCTCTTTGGCAGCCTCCGGGACTTGGGTGAAGAGAACAGAGACGTGAGCACAGATGTCGTGAGTATCCCGGGATTTACCGCAGGTAAAGACCATAGTGCCGAACGCTGGGAGGGTTGGCCCCTCCTCGCTAGTGCCTCCAACCTCCGTAATTTTCCCTGCATGGAGAGGCATAACCCCCACCCGTCGGTAGCAGTAGCAGCAGCAGCAGTGGTGGTGCTCCCGCTCTGCTCCACCACGACCACTACCCCGACTCGAACGTCGTCCAGAACCCCTTCTGCTGGGCTGCCTATGTCGAAGCCTAGCCATGGGCAATTTCTTCTCTCCTATGCTAGCTTGGAGCTGGTCGCGTGGCCTCCCTACAGCCAGAATTCGGCACTTGCTCCGCCCAAGCACCACCACCACCTTCGTTGCCTCTTCCAATGTATTGGCCCCCCCCCGCTTCTGAAGTGCAGAGCTCAAAGTTCGCCGCCCGAAACTCTGACTCTGCCTCCCTGCCTTCCGAGGAGCCTTCCGAGATCTTATGGCCCGCCTCAGAGTCGAAATGTTGAAGGGTCCAGAGGGCAGCCTGTGATGGCGCGCACCTGTTCCCACAGCAAACTCTCCCCTGCAACTGATAATTCTACCACCAAGTAACTGAAAGTCTGGGAAACCTTGGCCTAATGCCACCTTCAGCTCAATATTAATCACCTCCCCATTGATCAGAGCGCCACCATCATTCCCCCATCCTGCCAACCTGCGCTGCATTAATGCCTTGAGCTCGCCTTAGCTGAAATGAACCGATGACGGCTTCGATCATGTTAAATTTATTATGCATGGGGCGTCACATGGGGGCCATGTGGCTCAGCCCACGGTATCCCTCTGTCACTCGCATTCGGGGATTCAATGTCATTTTGAAGGAGCTCCTTACATTCCTGAATCTTTCGATTGCTGGGGATGATGACCAGATTTCCTACTTGGAGTGGATGGCTGCTTTCAACCCCAATGTTGGCTAGTAGATCAGCCACCTTGTTCCCCTCTCTTCTGGAGTGATGAAAGGAGAGGGCTCTGTGGTTGTGCAGCTCTTGAGCAATGCTATGTAACCTGGCTTCTAGCCTCCAACTGTCTGCTACTTTACTAGTTTGAGAGCCATTTTGAATGCGGGTGACCATACAAATGATAATCTGGGAGTCTCCTTCTGCTATGAGGGGTTGGAGATTCTGACGTTTTGCCACCAGGAGTCCTTGCCAGAGACCCTCCAGCTCCGCGGAGTTATTGGTGTCCCATCCAATATTGCCGAAGTAGACCTGTATGGTGTTGCCTTTGTGATTGCGAATGATGCCTCCATACCCTGCTTTCCCTGGGTTTCCTTTAGATGCTCCATCAAAATTGAGTTTGTAAGAGTTGGTGGGTGGGGCTATCCATTTTCTGTCCTCCTTGTCATTACTTCTCGATGCTCGCTGGGTGGCGGTTCCTTGAGGTAGTTCTAACTTCCAGTTGTCCAGGATGTTTTTCTCGTTGTCCTTGTTAGGGAGGTCTTCCTCAGTCCATGGTTTCAGAAGCATGGTCTCTTTGAGGTTGCTATGCACTCTGTTCCATATTTCTTCTGTGGGCGAGCTTTGGTTTTTGAAAATCCGCCTGTTCCTTTCTTTCCATATGTTCCATACTACTATACCAGGGATATGGTTCCACATATGGTTGAGGATCTCACAGTCGTAGGGGCTTTTTGGCCAGTGACGAATGGTGTCAATGATATCACCAGGACCTTTACACCGTCTTTGACATCTAAAGCCTACTTGATCCCAAAGCTGGTTGGCGATTGGGCATGTGTCCAGGAGGTGCTGTAAGGTTTCTTCATTTTTATTGCAATTGTGGCATATTGAGGGCCCATGGAAGTTGCGCCTCCTCAGCTTATCCCAGGTGAGGATTTTTTTGTGTCCCACCATCCATAGGAAATGAGAAATTTTAGGCCAAGTTTTGAAACTCCAAATTCGGTCCCATAGAGGGTCCTGTCTGGTAGTGGACTCTCCTATGAGACTGTATGCTTCGGACGTGGAGTAGGTGCCTTTAGGGAGATATCCCCATCTGAGAACGTCTTCGCTGCTTGTCACTCTGATGCTTCTCTTTTTTAGCTCTTCTTCAAGTGCTATTGCCTCCTGTACATTTTCATCTGTGGTTATTTGATTGCTGGGACGACATTGTCTGAATCCATTTACCGCTTCCTGCTCCCAAAATCTATGTACGGTTGTCTGCTGTTGCTCCTGTCCATCCGGAATTATTCTTCGAGATAGAACATTTGAAAGTTTAGGTTGTTGGTTCCATGCATCCATCCAGAATCTGGCACTTTGACCATTCCGTATTTCCCAGAAGTTGTGCTTCTGTATGAGATGATGATGTTGTTTGGCCACGTTCCAGATGAGTGACCCATTGATAGTGGGCTTGAATCTAATGAGATCTATTTGAGGAACGTTGTTGGTGTATTTGGCAGTCCAGATGTTGGCCCATAACTTGTCTGGATGAGTTAACCATTGCCACCAGATTTTGGCATTCATGATGGCATTACTTTTCTCTGGATCTCTGAGCCCTATGCCTCCTTTGCTTTTGGGCTTGCACACTGTGTCCCATTTCACTAAAGCCCACTTGCGATTGGTGGCAGTGCTTCCCCATAGAAAGTCCCTCTGAATGTTTCTTAATCTCTTCAAGACCCATTTTGGAGCTGCAAGTATGGAGAAAAGATAGAGAGGCATGGCTTGAAGGATGGATTTGATTAGCACAACACGACTAGCAAAATTGAGGGAGCGGTGGGTCCATAGGCTGAGCTTAGAGTCTAGCTTTTCCAAGAGGACACGCCAAGTAGGTTACTTAATGGCTAAGGCCGTGAGGGGAGCTCCAAGGTAGGTGGAGGGGAGGGTGGCTGCTTGGAAGCCCAAGATGCGGGTAATGGCAGATTTGACCGAAGGGGGCGTGTGAAAGAAAAAGATTTGTGATTTAGAACTGTTGACATGAGTGCCCGAGGCTTCTGAGAAATCGTTGAGCAGAGATTTCAAATGAGAGGCTTCTTGAGCTGAGGGGTAGCTATAGAGCATAGTGTCGTCAAAAAATTGTTGATGGGAGGAGGCTGGAGAGTTGTGGATGGATATACCTTTAAGCTGATTGGAATGAAGAGCCTGCTTGATATGTCTGCCAAGACCTTCAGCCATAATAACAAAAAGGAAGGGGGAGAGTGGGTCCCCTTGCCTAATGCCTCTGGAAGGTTTAAAGGGGCGGGAGGGAAGACCATTGACAAGAAGAGAAAAGTGAGAGGAGGAGATGAGACTCATAATCCATCGTACCCATGAGTGGCAGAATCCAAAGGCTTTCAACATGTGCTGGATGTAGGACCAGCTGAGCTTATCGAAAGCTTTGGAGAGGTCAAGTTTAAGCAGCGTCCCAGCTTGCTTGGAGAGTTTGAGAGAATGAATGATTTCATGCGTGAGTATGATGCCATCCATAATCTGTCTTCCTTCAACATATCCCGATTGTTCCGAAGAGATGAGCATGGGCAAAAGGGGTTTTAATCTGTTGGCAATGACCTTGGAGATGACCTTGTAAAGGACATTGCAGAGGGCAATGGGTCTAAACTTCTCAGGAGTTATGGAATTCTCTTCTTTGGGGATGAGGGTGATGAAAGTAGAGTTGAGGGAGGGGAGCAACCAACGTAGAGCCCTGGATTCCTCGACTACTAGCCAAACCTCTTCTCTAATCATGTCCCAAAAAGTGTGAAAGAATGTAGTAGTGAATCCATCGGGTCCGGGGGCCTTACCTTCCTTGAGCTGCGCCATCGCTTCATCAACCTCCTGGGCTTGAATTGGTTTCATGAGGATATCATTATGCTGCTCAGTAACTAGTTTGGGGATATTGCGCGTAATTCTTCCGATCGCCCTATGCCAATCCACCGTTTGCTCTTGGTGTACCTGCTTAAAGTGATTGAGAAGGAACTCTTCTATTTGCTCATGCTCCTCAACTTTTACCCCTTCTTGGTTGAGAATAAAGGGAATTTGATTGTGCATCCTCCTCTGCACTGTGGTTCGGTGGAAAAATTTGGTGTTGCGCTCCCCTTCCTTTAACCAGCGTATCCGGGATTTTTGCCTCCAGTAGATTTCCTCTTGCTTCCTTCTTTCTTCGAGCTGGCTAGTTATGTGTCGTTCTCTGTCCAGGGTAGCCTCTGTATGCCCTGCATTTATGATTTCCTGGTGTAGATCTTTCAGCTCCTTATTGAGCTCCTGTTGGGCTTCAAATATGTTGCCGAAGGTCTCTCGATTCCAGCGTTTTATGTGACTCTTTACAAAGCGGAGCTTTTGCTGAAGCTGGAACATTTTTGAGCCTTATAGAGGGATAAAATAGTCCCAAGTGTTTCTGATGAAGTCCTTGAATGCTGGATGCGTTAGCCAAAATCCCTCAAATCTAAAGGGCCTTTTGGTTTTATCCCCTGGCCTTTGCCAGTGGAGAGCGATTGGCCAGTGGTCCGATCCTGAGTGAGCTAAGATTTTTGCTGTAAAGTCGCCCCCTAGGTGAACCGCGTTATCCGAGATCAGGAAGCGATCAAGTTTAGATGCTATCTCGTGTTTACCTCCTCTGCGATTGCTCCAGGTGAAAGTGCCATTGCAGAATGGCATATCTATGAGAGAGGCGTTTTGAATGAAGTCTTTGAAGTGGTCCACCTCCGGCTCCAATCTCGATCTGCCTCCTACCTTCTCCTCTATTTTGGTTATCATGTTGAAGTCCCCTGCAGCTATCCAGAGTGGGTGCTGCCTGTTTCTGCTAAGTGCGTCGATAGTATCGAGGAGCACTTTTTTACTCCCAGCGTCCTGCGGAAAGTAGACGTTGGATAGATTTCCATGGATGTTGGTACCCAGAATGTGGAAGGCTGCTTGAATAAGGTGGTGAGAGGCGTGAAAGTCCGTGAGCGAGATAGATTGTGCGTTCCATGCGATGGCCAGCCCTCCCGAGGCGCCTGTTGCATCCACAGCTACTGATCTGCACCCTGGACATGCTTTTGAGAGAATGCTGCCCAGTCTGGCGCTGTTGCATTTTGTTTCTTGGAGGAAACAGATCTGGGGTTTTTCCATTTTAATCATATTTTTTAACATTCTAGATTTCCCTGGGCTATTGAGCCCTCTTACATTCCATGATACGAGCTTCATAGTTAACTGTTTTGGGTGGGGCTGTAGTACTTCGTCAGTTTCACGTATCTGCCTGAATCTACCAGGATTTTCCCTATCTCTATTGTTCTTTGGAGATCTGTCTTCCTTCCTCTTTTCTTTATATCCTTTGGTCGCGGATTGCTGCCCCAGGTGCTGCCTGATTGAATACCGAGCTAGTGTTGATGAAACGCTCTGGAGATGACCACTTCCAGATTATCTATGTCAGAATCGGATATTTTTTCATACGCTTTCTTCTGGCAATGCAGTTCCAGTTCTATGATGTCTAGACCATGTAGATCTATGCTCTCTGGTTCTTCCTCCATGTTTTGCACCTGATTGGTTTCTTCCTGTGGAGTTTTCTCATTCTGTGGGGTGATCAATTTCCCATCTATCTCCATTTCCTTGATAGGTTCTTTTGGGTTTGCCTGATGCCTGCTCAGGATTGTAGGAGAGATGATGGGGGATTTGGATGTGGAAGGGTGACTGCTGAGGGGGGGAGGGGTGGAGGAGGATGGACGGGCGGAAGTGTTGTCAGAAGGAGGGGGCAAATCATCTGTGAGATTGCCAAGGGACTCATAGCTATTCTTGGAGGCATGATTTAGGGGTTTGGATGGCTTGGGCTTTGGCCCATTCTGGGGTTTTTTGTGCATGCGCTTTCTGTTCGTAACTTTGGTGAAGCCATCTTGAGAGGGAGTTTCAGAGGTCTCAGGAGCACTGGTTTTGACATTGAGGGGGCAGTCCCTGAACACGTGCCCTAATACATGGCATCGCCTGCATTTGAAAGGCACATGCTCATAATCGAGGGGCTGGATCCACTCCTCATCACGATGGGCAAGAGTAACTAATTCAGGAAGAGCTTCATTTAGTCTGATGAAAACACAGATTCGAGCATAGGAAATGAACTTACGGTTTTTTGTCTCCTCTGCTGCTCTGATGTATCGTCCCACTCCGTTGCCTATCTTCATTAGACATTTTTCTTCCCATTATTCATCCAGTAGTGAGTAGAGTCTGATCCAGACCGGAGCCGATGTTAGATATTCTTTGTCAGGGTTGAACTTAGGCTTCCAATCTTTGAGGTAGAGACCTAAAGAGTTGAAGAAGTATGGCCCTCCTCCCAGGACCCTGTATTTGTCTTCTAAATAGTAGAAGATGGCGGTAAAGAAACCCTTCGCCCCCAGCTGAAGAGTGACATCTCCCTTTGGCTTCCATTTGGCTGCGATCCATCCGTTTAGGGCTCGTTCAGTTGGCCAGAACCCTATGAACTTACCAATGATTGCATGGTCTTGCATGAACTCTATTCTGCTGTCTATAACATCCCCTGGTAGTTCTATTCTTGGCCTTTCCTTGGCTACTGGGCAGCCGGTAGAGGAGGTTACCTTTGGGCTGTCCTCCTTTGGATCGCGTTCCTCAGGCTGTTCACTGTTGCTGTATTTTTGCTGTTTCTCGGAGACGATCAGATCTGGATCTATCGATCCGAAAATGACCTCATTGTTCGTTTTGTGTTGTGAGGGGGAGGGCTGTGACGCCCCCCCCAGAGGCAGGCCCATAGCGTTTGGCTGCTTCCTGTCAGCTCTGGTGCAACGTAGAGGTTTAGGTGCAGCGTATGGTCCCTTCCTGTAGGGCTATCAGCGCCGTAGAGGGGATCGCCCTCAGAACCCTAGCAGGGTCGCAGCAGTCGCAGAGTTTCCAACATACTCAATCGATTTTATTTATATTGTTTGTAGTGATTGTATCTTCATTTTCTTTAGATATGAGTGACAACATAGAGGTTCAACACATATCCATGGTTTCCTATGGTTGCAAGGCGTAGCTAACATGGAAAGACTTTATTGGTGAAATGGTTCTAATGTACAACTTACAAAGAGATTATTTGACAAGTATCTAACTATATGGAATGCACGTGACATACATCATCACAACATAATGGTTCAATGAAGTCTCAATGACAACCCTTGCCTATTGAATACTGATCAGGAACTCTCTTGCAATCCTCATAATGATTATGAATAATTGTTAAAATGTGTCCAAAGCCACACAAAGTGTAGTGTAGATTCTTGTTTTTGCAAAAAGGGTGCTATTTTGACATGTCGATACAATGCTCCATCAGATATTGTGATGAATCAATATTATTCATATATGATCAAGGAAGAAAAAAATATGAGCCAACAAGAAATGTTGACAAGTTCAATGTACATAACACTGACCTTCTAACAATGTGGTGTGCAAATGTTGATTTCCAACTAGTGCTTTCTCTTTATGATGTCTTGAAATATATTGCTAAGTATGCATCAAAACCATAAAAGGTATAAAATTTATCACCATATGTTAACCATAATTTCAAATTTTGTTGGCTCTAAGGATGATGCTTTATGTGCATACAAAAGGTTTCTTGTAGAAATGCTAGTGGACAGTAACATTGGAGCACAAGAAACATGCGATAGGTTACTTAAGCTAGCTCTTTTTTTTTGTAGTCAGAAATTTATTTCCTTAGATGTTGGAAGAAAGGGTTTCAATAAAATCTCAAGGGATGGCTTGCAATTTTCATCTAAGAATACTTTTGTTCAATATTATGAAAAGAGACATTTTTTCCTTGCACATCTATCTTTGATAGAAATAGCATGATATTAGACATTGATAGCAAGCATAAACAACATCCATGGAAGCCTACAAATGTTCATGCTATTGTTTGGGTTTAGCCATGGTTTTATTCTATTCCTAGTGAGGCTTCAGATGAATTAGAAACCTTTTGTTGGAAATAATTGCACTTATACAAGCCATTTCGTGACATTCTTGCAAAAATTGGCCTTTCAACTAAAATTATCACTGAAAATTGGAGGAATTTCTGATAACGAGCATGACATGTTGATAGAAATCCATCAATTGTTGATAATATTGAAGATGAAGAAGATGATGATTTCTCTAACAAGGAAATGAATCTTGAATATTCTTTTCAAGAATGACATATTTCCCTCTCTTTGTTCCACCAAATGATGTGAATGTTTCTGATCTTCACACCCTTGGTCAAAGGGACTTTGGTATATCCTTTGACTAGTAATGTACAACTATTTATGATGATGTTGCAAAAGAAGCTATTACTATTATAAGGAATGGAGAATTAAGGGGTGATAATTTTTACCTTTCAAATAGAACATTTTCATCTCGATATTCGTTAAAAAAAAATGAGTTTCTTTTGAAAAAAAATTAAGCCACTTTGCTGAATATGAGATTTGTGAAGCTCTTCTTATGATTGTTCTAGGCGCTGCAGGTACTAGGAAGTATTTCCTTAACCATTATAGTTTTTAAGTTCTTTTTAATTTGTCAATGGAAGAATCCCTCTGTTTCTTGATGCCCCAATAGGAATAAATTCTTTTCATATACATGCAAACACAATACACTCAACTCTAAAAAATCCAATTAAAGATATTAAACCACCACAAGGGCAGTCACTAGCAGTGTTCCATGAAAAATGAGACATATTAGACATATATTGATTCATGAAATGAGCTTTCTAGGATCAAGGTTGTTTATGTGAATAGATGCTCGATTATGAGAAGCAATGCCAGAGAAAAAGAATTGCCATTTTGGTGCCAAATCCATTATCCTTGTGGGTGACCTTGGCCATATTCCTCATGTGAGAGATAACCCTTCATATGTAGGTAATATAGTAGGTAAAGTCTTGTGGAACAAATTCAACATTCTTGTCACTCTTGACACAATATTTTTCCAACAAGGGAATAATGAGAAGCAATCTTGTTTTCGTAGAGTCCTTAATAACATAAGAAATGCATAACTTGTTCTTGAAGATTGGGATTTTCTTATGTCATAGGCTGATATGAGGTTGCATCCTAGAGAAAAAGGATTTATTTACTTCAATAGTTCACATGTTTCCAACAAATAATTTGGTCTCCTTCCATAAAACACATATGTTAAAATCATTAAATTCTCCAATTACACGATGTATTGCTAAGCATTCAAGGCATTCATAAACCATGGTATTGATGATGATCAATAGGACTCAAAATTTTTGTTGTTTTTTATTGCAGAAATGAGACATATTAGATATATATTGATTGATGGAATGAGCTTTCTATGATCAAGGTTGCTTATGCAAATAGATTCTTGATTATGAGAAGCATTTCCAGAGAAGAAGAATTGTCCTTTTAATGGTAGATCCACCATCCTTGTGGGTGACCTTGGCCAGCTTCCTCCTGTGAGAGATAAGCCTTCTTATGTAGGCAATATACCAGGTAAAGTCTTGTGGAACAAATTCAACGTTGTTGTCAATCTTGAAACAATATTTCACCAACAAGGGAACAATAAGAAACAATCTCATTTTTGTAGAGTCCTCAATAACATAAGAAATGTAGAACCTCTTCTTACAAATTGGGATTTTCTTATGTCATAGGCTGATATGAGGCTGCATCCTAGAGAAAAGGGATTTATTTAATTTAGGAGTTCACATGTTTCCAACAAATAATTTGGTCTCCTTCCATAATAGTAATATGTTAAAATCATTATATTCTCTAATT
>APFE030298672.1:106283-129750 GCA_000404065.3 Pinus taeda
TTTCTCGCTCATAATTCCCATATACAAAGCCACAATATAATTCCCTTACATAGAGTGAGGGGTTGCATTCTAGGGAAAAAAAAACCTAAATCAAACATAACTTCTACCATCATATCATCAGCCCAATGAATGGCCCAAATTGACTATGGAATTACAATATTTTACAAGGCAATTTTACATCTATTTTTAGCTTCAGAGGCACTACCCCGAAACCCCCGTTGGGGGCACTCTGGCCCTCAGACCCCTCAACTGGGGGGGGATTCCACCCCCGCCCACCCCCCCCCCCCCCCCCAAGAACCCTATGAGGGGTAAAGTCCTCCCCCTCACCGCCCCGCTCGTGTGAAGGGGTGTACAATCTTCATGGGGTATAAATTTGGCTTAAACAAAGACCTATTTATAAGGAAGATAATTAAGCTCCACACTCAACACGTTGGAATATCTACAATAGTTTATAGATCATATTGTCATATGAAAAGCTTTCTTTGGGCATATTGTGGATTTTGTAGAGGATTTAGATCATTTGGGCCCAAAACTATAATACCTTAATGATGGCCAATGAATATATGAATAACCCTCCTGATCCTATCGAGGAGAGGTTTTTTTGGCAAGAAAACATTGTTGCGGATATAAATCAGAATGAAAATCTCCTCATGACAACCCTGAGTAATAAGCTTGGGATATTCATATAATAAGGGGATTCTAATGTAGAGGAAAATTCATGGGGGAATAAGGATATCATGAAGAAACAGAGAACTGATCGAAGAAAGGAATAACAAAAGGTCAACCCAATTCAAGTGCCATGAATCATTCATAGTCCCTTTTCAAAATATAAGTAAATATAAATAGCAAGCCCTCTCAAGGCGAGTTTGATGCTCTAAAGCTAAATCATTGGTTACAAAAAATAAGAAGTGTATTTTAGTTTTCATATAGAGGAGGAACATAAGATTTCATTTCCACAGATGAAATTAGAGGGCCATGCCCTGAGTTGGTGTGAAATATATATGGAAACCCTAAGGCTAGAGGGAGAGCCACTAGTGACTAAGTGGGACGAATTCAAAACCCACATAAATTCACAGGTTTACCCTATTGAGTATGTATAGGACCAGTTGGTCTGGTGGCAGTACTTCTGGAAAAAGAAAAGGAAAAACATGTAAGAGCACACCATAGAGTTCATAAATATGGCCATAATTTCGGGTATCTCCCTAAGGAACCTACATGTGCTCATCAGTTATTTTGGGGGTCTATATAGCCATCCATGGAAGAAACTGATTTTGTTCAATCCCATATCAATGGACGAGACTTATGTATAGGTATAGTACTTAGAGAACATAGGTGTGAAGAAAAGGAAATAAAGTGGATTGAAGAAAAATGAGCAACATAATGCTTGTAAAGAGGGGAATAAGAATCAAAAAGAGGGTAGAAATAAAAATATATCAACCATGGAACATCAATGTAAAGATCGTAGTAACCACTACAACCACTAAACATTGATGGCCATACAAAGGAGAAGTGTTGGAAGTTGAATCTATAACATAGTTGTTGGCATTATGATACAAGTGTTGTCTTTGATGGAAACTCACACAGATGACAGTGCAACAGGTCAGTAGCAAAAAATTGATGATCAGACTACAAAGAATTAAGAAAGAAAAGTATATATGCAGGTTCACTATATACCAAGTCGTGTACATACGCAGGTTCACTATATACCAAGTCATGTATATACGCAGGTTCGCTATATACCAAGTAGGGTATACACGCAAGTTATACATGAAGGTTCACTATATATAAAGGCGCGTATACATGCGGGATTGCTGATCAAAAGTCACGTATGTGTATGCATGCACTTTCATGCACAGAAAAGCGCATACATGTAGGAAAGCTTATTTTTGGGTCCGTGGTATTTAGACCTATAGTTTTGGACCTTGGTATTGCATCCAAAGTGTTGAACCCAGGTATTGGGTCCCTAGTACTGGTTCTAAATGGTTTTTTCCCATGGTATTGAGTAAGGCATAAGGCTATAAAAGGAGAAGAAGATCATTAGGCAAATGCAATTAAGAAAATCTTTAATATCTGATGAAGTATGAGATCCAGTATGCAGGTTATGGGTTCATGATACCTTGCTTGATCTAAGCTAAGGATAAATCTCAACGGTTGATGGAGAACAAGATCTAAGGATAGATCGGGATCTGATGGCTTGGAATGAATCATCTCTATACAGTTTGATCTTGTTAAGTCTAGATCTATACACTGACGCATGTAATGTTTTGTAAATATTATGATCTGGGTATAATTCAAGTTTGGAATAGCTGCAAATCATGAATGAATATTTACAGATGTATAAGCTAGTTGACTATGATAAAAGCATGTACATACATAGGTTAGATACATATAAGTATCGTATACCATATGAGCTACCATGTTTGAAGTTACAGGTGGTTCTGGTTGTTGATGAGTTCTGATGACTATTTACTGGTGTCAGTATTCTGCATATTTAGTTTGGTTGATTGTGTTTAGCTTCAGTGTTGATGGATGAGATCTATAGTGGATCAGGATCATAATGAGTTATCTTTATGTGATGTGATGGAATAGATCTGGTTGCTAACTTATGTATTATCCTTGTATATGTAATGATCTGGGTATTTCTGAAGTCCGGAAATGCAGCAAAGTTATAAGTAAGTAATTGATGACATATATGCTGGTTCGCTTTGGTAAAGTTATGTATACACGTTGGTTCTACTCTTCCAAGTAGCGTATGCACTCTGATGCATGATTTTGGATGATACAGTTAGATCTGAATGTTGTTGCAGAGTTCAGTGTTCTACTCTGTGTTTTGGTGATTGTAGTTTGTTGACATGGTTTCAGTGATTCAGTATTGGGTGATTCAGAGATTGATGATGCTAGTGTTGATTGATTGTGTGCTTCAATGATATTGATGGGTCCAGTATGAAAATTTGATGAAACATGGCCTTCAGATTATGGTGTTGTGCTTCGAGAGTATCCAGTCTGAAAATTTATGAAACGTAATACCTGGAGGAAGAAAGAGAAGGTTGTAGCCTTCTATAGGTTAGCACCTATGTACTAGTACATCAGCTAATACAAGAGCAAAGGGGGTTGTAGCTCCCTTCCAATAGCAGCTAGAAAACAAGTGAAGGTTGGAGCATTCAGTAGGCTGGCACCTACGTACTAGTAAAAGGATCGGCTAGTACAAGAGCTAAGGGGGTTGCAGCTCCCTTCCAGGAGAAGCTAGAGAATGAGAGAAGGTTGTAGCCTTCTACAGGTAGAAGTCTATGTATTGGTATAAGACTGCACCAGTACAGACATATCGTAAAAAGAATTTTCTTATTAAAAGAAGATAGAGATGACTTGTAGCAGGTGGTTTTCAGCCACATTGGGTTTCCACCTTATATCATGGTGTTCATGTGTGCTTCTTGTGTGTGATGATATGTTCTATTTTACTGCTCCTGTTTACTATTCATATGGCTAATAATGTTCTGATGCACTCATTAAGGATCAACTAAATGAATCATAAGTTTATTGGATATACGCTTGTTTCACTACACACAGTTGCATATACATGCAGATTGCCTTAACGGAAGTAGCGTATATGAATCTTAATATGGAAATGAAAAAGTTATATTGATTTGATAATACTGATTCAGCCCCCTTATCAGTATTGTTTCCAACAATAACTTGAAGAAAAAAGAGGAAGACAATAAGAAGAAGAATCTAATGGCCATTGATTCGAGTAACCAGGTTGAAAGAAGCTTGAACATGGATGAGAATATTGTCTATACATCCTTGTAGAAGGAGGTGAATTATGAATAGTGTTTGACAACAAGAAGAGAAAGAAATGACCAAACTCTTCCATATAAAGGTATAAATTAGGAAGGAAAAGATTGATGCTATTTTTGAATCAAGATAACAGGTGGATACCTTTGCAGAAACGTTGATCAATAAGTTGGGCTTGTAAGTTACTAATCATCCAAGCCCTTATCCACTAGGATATGTAAATAAGGATGTAGAGTTGAAAGTAGAAAAACATTGCGAAATTAGATTTTCCATCAATGTTAATTTTTTTGATGAAATAGAAGTAAATGTGGTTCCCCTAGATGTATGTGAAGTTGCATTTGGGAGTCCCTACATCATGCGAGATGCAATAGTAATGTGGATAGCCAACTAGTATTGTCTTATTAAGGATGGAAAATCATTCACTATCAATGCGCACAAAGGCAGGTCAAAAATTTCACTGGTAAGTGCCAGCCAAGCCATGAAATTGATTGGTTCCAACAAGAAGTATGTTTTGCTGGTTTTAAGAGAAAATAAATTTGTAGAATATTCGATAAGAGGCAAGGAATCCCTAGAGGGGTGTACTAACAAACAAAAACAAAAACTAGAAGAGATGCTAAAGGTATACAAGGATGTGTTCTCGGAAACAAAAATCTTACCACCTAAGAGGGAAGTAGAGCACAAGATCCAACTATTGTCGGACTCACTAATAGAATAACATTGGGATGTATAACTAGCCTATTATAGAAGAAAGTGAGGTGAAGAACAAATTGCAGTAGCTATTGGAATAGGGTGTCATTAAACTGAGTACATCACTGTAACATCCCCAGATTGAGTTTCCATGTAAATGGAAGGACATCATAAAGGAAAAAATAAGACCAAGGTCATGGGACATGTATTCCAATTTAAATGGATGGAAAAACATTAAAGTGGGTATTGCCTGTGGTTAATTAATGGCTATGGAAATTTGCATTGGCATTAAACAAAGGGAAATAAATGGTATATTAATATAATAAATAAAGGAAAATAGGAGAAAAGTAAGATGAAGGCAAATGAATATGCATGCATGGGAAATCAGAGAGAAAATAAAGGAAAATGAAAGAAAAGAGGAAAATGAAAGGAAGGTACATTAGACATCAATGAAAAAATGAATATAAGAAATAGTTGACAGCTTCTGATTAGTTTCAAAAATTTAACTCCAAGAAGAATGGGAGAGCACTTGGACACAAGAAAGCAAGCAAGCAAAGGAAAAGAAAAGGAAAGAAAGGGAGCGCAAGGAGAAGATTGGAAGAGACACTACAAAAAGAATATTTTGCAAGTAATAGGTTGTATGTTTGATCTCCTTCATAGGATTTGAATGCATGGTGGATGCATTTAGTTTACATGATTGCTTTGTTGTCATTGGCATGGGATTTTTCTGGATTGACAGTGGTTTCAACCTTGTCTTACCATTTGCTGGATAGTCATGGTGTGATGGGATTCATTCTTGATTTATCTTTGGATTTCTGGAAGATTTTGAATCTGGGTGAGGTGGTCTTAGGAAAATCCCAACGTTGCGGGGTGGAGATGGACTTCCTAGGAAATCCCTTGATAGGTGGGTGGAGACAGGAAAATTCAGTATGGTGAAGAAATTTTGAGGCATCCAAGCTTGTGTTGGTTTGGTGATTTTTGAACCAGTTAAGGTGAAATCACTGTGGTTGAGGGTTGAGTTGGTTTAGCCTTAGGATTCCCTAGTTGGGTTTTATTTTATTTTATCCCATGAGATCTGTTATGCATTTAACCTGCAAAAGATACCCAAATACAGAATATGCGAATAAAAATACCCAGAACATAGAATAGTGAGAGTCAACAGCAAATACTTTATTGTTCAGAAGTAATGTTCACTGGCCTCTTCGAGGGGGCAACCTCCAATAGAGCATAGCTCGATTCAAAAATATGACACACGATGCTCCTCACAGGGAGTCTCTATCTTTTATATATGACTCATACATGTAATACGATGGATCAATACAATGGGTTTTATTAATACCATCTACCTAATACTAGGCCCATTTGCAACTAATTGTGGTCCCGTAATAAATAGCAGGTTAACCACTTACAATTATTAATATGGGCTTTATTGACTCTTTATTATGACGTGATCCCACTACATAAATAAGGGCGTTAGGGTGGGACCCTAACATGCCCTCCCCCTTAAGAATAGCCTTGTCCTCAAGGCTGAAGCTGCGAAAACTGCTGAAGAATATTGGTTGGTTCCCAAGTTGCATCTTCCAGAGAGGTGTCTTTCCACTTGAAGAGGACTTCCTTAATCACTCGACCACGCAAGGGGTTGTTCTTGTGTGTCCATGACCTATTCAGGTTGGAGCCAAATTGATCCTTCCTCGTCCAATTCAGGTAAACTGGTTTGAATTCTGCAATTTCTCCCAATCACTTTCTAGAGGCATGAGACATGGAAAAGTGGATGGAATTTTTCCGTAGGTGGAAAAGACAACTTGTATGCTACTTCTCCAATGCATTGAAGTACTTGATATGGTCCGTAGAACTTTGGAGATAGTTTCTGAAAATCCTTGTCTTTGAGTGATGTTTTCTTATAGGGTTGCAGCCTCAAAAATACCTGATCCCGTTCCTAAAATTGGTGCTTTGAGTGATGCTGATCTACCTGTTGCTTCATTCGGTTTTGAGCTTGATGAAGATTCTCTCTAAGATGGGCGAGCATGGTTGAACAACTTTCTAGGAGTTGATCCACTGCTTGTACCTTAGAGCATCCTTTGATATGAGAAGTAGGGGAAGGAGGGAGTTGAACATATACTGCTTCATAGGGAAACATTTTGGTGGTGGCATGATAGTTGGTGTTATACCACCATTCAGCCAGAGGTAACCACTGAACCCACAGATGTTGCTTTTCTGAAGTAAAACACCTAAGGTAGGTTTCCAGACATTTGTTGATGGCTTCAGTTTGGCCATCTGTTTGTGGATGTGTTGAGTTTTAGATGGGTGCCTTGTAGCCTGAAGAGTTCCTGCAAAAAATTACTGGTGAAGATCAAGTCGGACACAATCGAAGTGGGCATGCCATGCAATTTGAAGATTTGATCCATGAAAGTTTGAGCAACCAAAGTCGGTGTAAACGGCTGGGTACGGCGCAGAAATGAGCATACTTCGAAAGTCTGTCCACAACCACCATGATGACTAACTTGTTTCCGGACTTTGGAAGACCTGTTATGAAATCCATAGAAACTTTGTCCATATTGATGCTGGGATGGGCAATGGTTGTAATGTGCCTGGTGCTTTGACGGTCTCCCCTTTGTGGCATTGACATACATAGCATTCTGCTACAAAAGTAAGGGTGTCCTTTTTCATACCTGTCCAAAAAAATGATCTTCTGGTACGAGCATATGTCTTCTGAAAGCCTAAATGTCCTACAAGAGGGGATGAGTGCAATTCTCCCAAAATGCGACTTTTGAGGTTGGATGTTGGTGATATTACGACTCTGTCCCTGTAGTGAAGAATCTCATTCTGCCACGAGTAGCCCTTGGTGGGATTTGGATCCGCTTGCAATTGAGAAATGAGTTGGGAGAGCCCGGGATGTGAAAACAATTCCCTGCAAGCCTCTTCAATCCATTCTGGAATGGGAAGGGAAATTGCTAGCAGGGTGCTGTCTTCCTCAAATTGGCAAGATAATGCATCTGCTACCATATTTCCTTGCCCTTTTTTGTAAACAATCTCATAATCATATCCCAACATTTTGGTGAGCCATTTATTTTGTTGTGGGGAGGATACGCGTTGCTCTAAAAAATATTTAAGACTGTGATGGTCTATGCGGATTTGGAAATGTCGCCCCAGTAAGTAAGGTCACCAGGTCTCTACTACATGTAAGATGGCCATCATTTCCTTCTCATAGGTAGATTGACCCAGATTCTTCCCACTTAGTTGTTGGCTTCTGAAGGCCAAAGGTCGACCTTCCTGCATTAAAACTGCCCCAATACTTTTACCTGAAGCATCACATTCAATGACAAAAGATTTGGTGAAATCCGGTAGTGCTAAGACTGGAGTGGAACACATGGCCTTTTTGAGAGTTTTAAATGCCTGTTGTGCATCCTCATTCCAGAAGAATGATTTTTTTTTAGGATTTGCGTGAGGGGCTTCGCTATGCGCCCATAATTGCAGACGAATTTGCGATAATAGCCTGTGAGACCCAAAAGTCCTCTCAGGCTCTTCAAAGCCTTAGGTTGAGGTCAATCCTACACTGCCTGGATCTTTTCGGGGTCCACCTTGACACCTGCACACCCCACAATGTGGCCCAAATACTCAACTTCTTCCATGCCAAACGAACGCTTGGATATCTTAACAAATAATTGATGCTTGCGGAGCAGTTGCAAAAGTAGATCTACATGTTGAAGATGTGCGGCCCAAGTGCAACTATAGATGAGGATGTCATCGAAGAAGAAAAGAATGAATTTCCTGAGATATGGTTTGGGAATATGGTTCATAAGGCTCTGAAAAGTAGATGGGGCATTACAAAGACCGAATGGCATAACCAAGAACTCATAATGGCCTTCATGAGTTCAGAAAGAGGTTTTTGGAATGTGGACTTCCTTCATGCGAATTTGGTGGTAGCCTGAGCAAAGATCCAGCTTAGTGAAGAATTGAGCCCCATTGAGTTCATCGAGCAAATCATCAACCACTGGGATGGGAAATTTATCTTTGACTGTCAACTTATTAAGGGCCCTGAAGTCTGGACACATCCGCTATTCCCCATCTTTCTTGAGTACCATGACCACTGGTGATGAATAAGAACTAATGTTGGGACGTATGACTCCTACTTTCAAAAGTTCCTTGATTATTTTTTTCTATTTCATTCTTTTGGGTGAACGGATATCTGTAGGGCCACACATTTGGGGGTTGGGCCCCAGGAACCAAGGTGATGCTATGATTATGTTCCCCTCTCGAGGGTGGAAGCTCATGAGGCTTGTCAAAGACCGGCAGATGGTTATTTAAAATCTGTTGCATCTCCAGGTGAATCGGCAGAGACTTAGTTTCGACTCCCTGAATGGCATTAAATTGACTCCATGATGTCCCTTTTTAGCAATTTTTCCATCCTATGCGAGCTGATGATAGAGGGGGCTCCCACCTGGAGTCCACGGAGGGTATGTGTGGAGTTGTTCTGCTTAAAATTCATATATAACTCCTGGAAATCCATTGTGATTAGCCCCAGAGTGCGAAGCCATTCAGCCCCTAGGACAATGTCACACCCACCCATGTGTATTGCAAACATGTGGGTCTTCAACTGACAATCCCCCATTTGAAGTTTGACATTTTCACAGTGGCCTTCACATTTCATTGTGCCCCCATCCGCGATTTGGACTTGGAAGTTAGAAACTGCTCATACAAAACAGTGCACTGCTTTTGCAACTTTTTGATGGATGAAATTATGTGTACTTCCACTATCAATCAGGGCTACTACTGGGCGATGTTTAATAAAACCTCTGATTTTGAGAGTTTGAGGTGAAGAAATCCCTGCCAGAGCATGCAATGAAATAACTGGTTTGTCAGGGACATTGTCCTTTTGGTTATCTTCTTCTACCGCCTCAGGTTCCTCAAGTGGTGGATCTTCCTCCGATGAGCTGTAATTAGTGGCATCAATTTGAAAAAATTTGGGCTCCTTGCATTTGTGACCTAGGGAGTATTTTTCATCACAGTAGTAACATAATCCCTGCTTTCTTCTTTCGTCCATTTCTACTAGTGACACCTTTTGAACCTTAAGTGTTTGAGTGGTGCTGTGAGCTTGTGATGTGCGACCCTTGGTGATCAAATTTGGGCCGGTGGCAAGGGCTGCTAATGCACGTTCCACGTCACGAGCTACCTTGCAAGCCTCAAGCCATGTGGGAGGTGGTGCAGTTGGACGTGGGCTTTTATGGCCTCTTTAAGACCGCTGATAAAACATTCCATGTAGAACACATCTGAGAGACCCCTAGTGTAGAAGGCTAAGGCTTCAAAGGCTGTAATATATTCATCCACTGTGCTCGTCTGTCGGACCTTAGTAAGACGACCCAAAAAAGCAGAGTCTTGGTCAAAGCGGTCTGTAAGAGATTTTTTGAATTTGTCCCAAGTCCTAAAAGTTGTATTGCAACGTTGATGCCATTCCCACCATTGCCACTTTTCATTATCCAAGTACATGCTCCCCACCATGAGCTGAGTCTCATCATCTAGGATGTTATTCAAACTAAAATACTGCTCCATTTGTGCTATCCATTCCGCTGGGTGAGAACCATAAAATTTACGCATATCAAATTTGGGAGGTCTCGGACGAGATTATTGTTTTTGGGGGCCCCAGAGGCGAGGAGAATGACTAGACTCACCCTCACTGTGTCCATTCCCAATATTCTCTTCCTCATGGGCTACGTCCTTGCCCTTCTAGATTGTGTCCGAGACTAATACTAATAGATTGTCAAGCTGAAATTGCATGGATTTCAAGATTTTTTCAAATTTGTCCATCCTCTCATTGGCCATCGCTTGGGCTCTAGTGGCTACCATGCACCGACTTTATGCTTCTTAAAAGTTGGGACCGCCAAAAAAAAATTTCACTAAGAATTGAATGGTACCATTGTGCTCAGCTCGTCGTCCTGATTCTGATGGGCTAGATCACCAATACTGCAGTCGCCGAATCCTCAAAATGTTAATGCTGTCAAAAGTCATGCGAAAATCATGCTCTGACATAGGAACCCCACACAACTACTCAGATCAGGTGGATCTGAGAGATCTGAATGGTGGAATAGATTGTTGCTGCGGATCTGATAGATCTAATATATTGGATTGATGTCTGCTGCTACTGCACCCTTTTGCGCGAGCGGATCTGGTCGAGATGATGCGTGATCCCAAGATAAAGGGAGCTATGGTCTCGAGGAGTGTTAGGTGCTACAGATCACAATATACATAAGGGTCTGACAGTAGTACTCGGCCCAATATTTTAGGGCTCTAACTAAGGAGGATCAACCATACCCTTAGCCGTACAACCCAACTACCCTATCGTACAGGCGAGTAATCTCTCTGACTGTTGTTCTCGGTATACTGTAGCAACAATACGGCCGACAATTTATCTATGGCTAGGTTGAAGAGGAGCTAGGGAGTTTCCGATATACCCAGAAGGTACTTGGAAGACAGTCCGTATGCGGTTTTGTCTATTGCGCTACTACTCAAAGGGGTACCCAGAGGGGTTACAAGGGAGTCCAACAAGCGTGACCACCTCTTGTATTTCCTGCGTACATGCCTCCCCAAATCCGCAGGTTTATGCGCTCAACGACAGATCCCATGGTTTAAAGACGCTGGAACACGTCTCTAGCCCAAAAAAAAAAATTGCTAAGAAATGGAGATCCCATCAGCCCTGGAAATAGCTCTGATACCACTTGTTATGCTTTTAACCTGCAAAAGATACCCAAATACAGAATATGCAAAGAAAAATACCTAGAACATAGAATAGTGAGAGTCAACAACAAATACTTTATTATTTACTAGCCTCTTCGAGGGGGCAACCTCCAATAGAGAATAGCTCGATTCAAAAATAACACACACGATGATCCTCGCAGGGAGTCTCTATCCTTTATATATGACTCATACATGTAATACCATGGATCAATACCATGAGTTTTATTAATACCATCTACCTGATACTAGGCCCATTTGCAACTAACTGTGGTCCCGTAATAAATACCAGGTTAACCACTTACAATTATTAATATGGGCTTTATTGACTCTTTATTATGACGTGATCCCACTACGTAAATAAGGGGGTTAGGGTGGGACCCTAACAAGATCCCACAATCATGCTTGGAATATGGCATGTCAAGGGTGATTAGTTGAAAGCGAGATTTGGTTCAACTCAATCTATGGTCAGGTGGTATGTGGAAGTCCTTGAATTGGTTGGATGTTATTTATTATTGAGATCAATGAGCACATGTATTGGTTATTTTGTTGATTTTATGACTTGTTTGTCATGGCTTCATTCTATTTAAATGTTGGTTATATTTATGGTTAAACGATGTGCTATTGTTATGGGTATTGTTCATGATTTGATAAGTCATTGAATGTTTATATGAATGTATGAGCTAACAAGTGTTTGATCCAGCTAGCTTGAGAGGGCAATGAGCCTTCTTGAAGATTCTCTGGTGAAATGAATGAGACAATGATCATGTATGCATTCATGTCCTATAGCTAATATGTTTACCATATGTTTTTTCGAAATGTTTTTCATGTGTTTGGCATGATTGGGAAATATTTGAGCCTAAGTATAGGTTATGCATACTTGTGATCATCTTCGAATTGATTCTAGAGAGTTCTCGGTAGTTCCGAGAAATTACATGTAGGCTAGCTCCGAAATTGTGGCACTAAATCTTCGGATGCATGCATAGAAGTGGGGATTTTCAGCTGTAGTTGCATTAAAGGCACCTTCTACATGATTTTGGAGCCTTTTGGCTACATGGAAGGCTTGGCATGCGTGCATCTGAGCTGAGAAGTGAGTAAAAAAGGTAGTTACAATCTAGGGAAAGATGATTAGTGGATGTTCTCTAACATTTGGGTGATCAAGTGTTCATGTAGGTTGCCGTAAAGTTTAAAGATAGTAGGAACCACTTCCATAACTTGAACATGGCTGTCATGCCATGTCATAGTAACTCTCATCTCATGTTTTACCTAGAGAGCTTGTGAAAGTGGGTAAATTTGGGGTGGGGTGTTACAAAATGCTATAAGAGGAGTTTTGTTCCGTGTAAACCTTTATCTGGTATTAGTGTTATAGAGTGGTATCAAAGCAAGCTTTATAGTAATGGACCTTAGGGTAAATTCAAATGGTTATGGTTATCATCCATGTGGTTAATGTTGCAGTTTTATATTGATTTGTGCTTATGTTGATATGTTGTTCCTATAATAATAATACTAATAAATAATATATATAACTATATATATATATTGTTAATTTGGACTGACTTATGCATATGTGATATCCTTCCTTCAGATACATTAAGGTATGATTTTTATTATGTCTTCTATTTGGTTTATCTAACATCGTATGTTTTTAGGAAATATAAGGCTAAAAGAGGAAGAGAAGAATGGTGGATTATAGTTCACATGAGCCCCCATATAGACCCGAAGTGAAATCACTATAATCGGAGAATTCAATTTAGCAACAAGGAGAGGAATATTCTCATGATCTATCAAATACATTGAGGAGTCTGAGGGAAAATATTAGAAAGTATAAAGAAAATAATAATAGGTTGATTGAGGCATACGAAATACTTACAAAGGCTCAAGAAAAGAAAGCTAAATTCAATGCAGTGATTCTTCAAAGTATTTTAGACTTACAAAAGTAGGGACAATTGGGGATCAACCATGGAGATAGGCGGGGGGAGAATACTAATGGCGTTGATGGTACCAGGTCTCAGAGAAGACACAAGTTAGACAAGGATGATATAGTGAAGAGTGTGTTGAAGCCTTGAAAATCAGGTCTACAACAAGGGGAATACCCACCCGGTCTGGGCCTTGAAAGCAGCTCCTCTTTTGTTTGGGATGGTGGGTCTAACTAGGGATAATGGGACCCGTTTCGCAATTTGTGTGTGTTGATTAATATTTCTATTTTCTAAAGATTTCTAAGTAAAATGGTTTTAATCTAAATCTAATTTTAAAAATGCAATTGTATTTTAAGGAACAGAAATATTTAAGTCTAAAACTAACCCTGGATTCAATTTTTTACTTATGCAATCTAAAATAATTTTGAACGGCAATTGGTAATAAATATCATTCAATCACTACAAGAAAATAATTCGATAAAAATGAATTGTTTTGTATAAAAAGTTAGCCGAAACAATTGTGAGAAGCATATCGCATAATAAGTCATTCATATATTGAGCATAAACAAAATAGTGATCACCGTAAAAAAGTGCCAAATGATAACTCAAACATTCAAGCTTTCATATATAAATAACTGAGCATAAAATATTACTTGGACACATAAGCAAAAATCATTAAGAGATAAAAGTACCATTGATAACAAGTCCTACTCATGAGCTTCAACAATATAGATTTATCTCTTCCTAATTAACCATCTACTAAGAGTACAAAAGTGCATTTCAGTAGCAGACATTAAACACAGATATCAATAAATCTTGTTCCATTCATTCATCAAAACCTCCTCTGATGGTGTAGAAGTGCATGTTTTGAGGAAATTCTTTTTACAAATTTCAGGACCCCTCTCTAAATGGATGAGAGGGGTTAAAATACTACTTCCTAAATACTAAAAATAGCTTGTTACAAAAATATAGGAGGAGGTTTAAATGACCATCCCCATCTAAGGCATAAATAAATCAAAACTAAAACTAAAACTGAATCTGGAATTAACTATCTATGTATCTGTTCTCTGTGGTTGCAATCATTTAGCATAGGCTTGAGGAGCGTTAGTTGGCCAACCTCTGATTTTAGTTGCCCTGCAAAAACAAAATAAACAAGTGCCAACACTATCTTCTCCGGAGAGTTTGTAAGGCATTTGAGAGTCATGCATTGACTGTGCAGTTTAACCAAGTATTGCCAGTAAGTTTCCCAATTTAACTTGGTTAACTTCTTGATGGACTCTGCCATTTCCTCATCTTTCTCTCTCCAGCTTGTTTGCAGTTGTTGTGCCTTTGGGAAAAATTCGAGTGCAGTCTCTGAAATGAGGTTTGCTCTATGTAGGTTTTCATTAACCCAATCAATGACATTGTTTGCCGTTGTAGCTGTCTCTTTTGCTGCCACGTGTTGGGCACTGAATGGAATCGTTAGGTTTCAGTAAAATCCGCTCACCACCCAAGGGTGCACCCAATAAATAGTGTTGTTTTTGGAGCATGGGTCCTGCCTTTAGCCTTTAGTACTTTTCCTCATGGTTTTCTAATTTACATGCGATCGAATGCCCTGGGGCTTTCCTTCTCGAGGGGTTTTTCCCAGTGATGCACCGCACATCAGAAACTATTTCCTTTTTCTGATCCAGGGTTCCCGAGTGTTATTTTCACCTCTTGTGCAGTCTCGATGGGCCTTGGTCAGTGAGCTTTGCCTTTTTTCAATGGTTCTTCCCTTACCAGCCAGTTCTTGGTACACTCTGCAAAATCTTCATTTTCCTTGGAAAATATTTCTACGAACTGCTTGTTGTAGGCTGCTTGCAGTTTTGGTAGATGATACATAAGCCTTCAATCTTGTGCAGTGAATGACCCAATGAGGTCTTGGCCTCGAGTCTTGAATTATCTATATGTTATATTGGCACTGTCCAGTACCCACTAAACAATGTTTGTGTATGGAAGAATCTTTTGTCTTGCCATTATTCGGTGCAAGAACGAACATGCAAGCTCAGTGATTGATGCCTCAGATGACCTGCATGAGTCTATTGTTGCGTTAACCTCCATAATCTCAGCTTTTCTTCTTCGAGCAGATTGTACATGCCTTCCCAAGTAGTTATGTTGGCATCTTTGTTACAGGTGATGTATGTGTATAAGGGCATCATCTCTTTGTCCTCTGCAACCAGAGATTTTCCTTTCTTTCCTATTACATTCTACACACTACTACGTATATTACTCTGCGTGCCACTCCTGCAAATTGATAAGTAAGGAAAGAGATGTGATGAGAAAGCTCTTTAATTCTGCAATCATATCCAATATACCACCCTACGTGAAATAACCTTTCAATCAGATTTAAATATTATCTCATAAATTACCATCAACTAACCATTAAATTGACATTAATGCCCATAACTCGGTATCGGATTACGAGAAATACTTTATTGAACTATGAGCCCTGTAGATCTGCAATAAAGCGATTTTGCGATTTGCTTCACAATATTGCAGATCACAATATTGCTAATCCATTTTTTCAACAATCATTTATCACCTTATGCGTCTGTGAGATGCGATTTGCAAGATGCCTTATCGCATATCGTTGGATTGGGATATTTTACCTTAGGTGATACTTGCGGCGTATGAAAGCTGTGATGCGTGATGGGTCTTTAAGGTGTGCGATCTCGCATCATGTTTTCTCAATTACTGAAGTTCGTTTATATTATGTCCTCCATTATCCTTTGTGATGTGATATTTTATTGTTAAGAGAATGATTTTATTCGGAACCTATCATACAACTGAAAAAAAATTAGGTTTAGTTGGTGTTTTCCTAAGTTTATGATAGCATGTTTTATTCAAAGGGAAACATAAGTGCTAGTTTTTTATTTTTTAGAAGGGTCCCCATTTATTTAGCTTTATTACTAAAACTAAATAAAAGGGGGGTTGTTGCTAGCCACAACAGAGTGGAATAATCTTGGATACACCTAACAAGAGGATTGGTATGGCTGGGTTTTATTCTAGCTCTTCTTCCAAGATACATCATCACTATCATTGCCAACATCATAAGAGGATCGAGTATTTTCCATAGGAATTCAATAAATTCAAGCCCCCTACTTTTGATGGGGAAATGAAGAAATGAAGAGAAGATCCAAAAGCATGGTTGTTTGGGGTGAGGAAATTTTTCATATTGCACTATTATTCAAAAAACATGAAAGTCAATATAGTTACCTTCAGCCTCAAAGGGAAAAAAATATATCTGGTTGCAAGATATTAAGAATTGTAGATGCATCAGAGAGGAGAAGTTGACTTGTGGTGAGTTTGAAAGTCTCTTCAAGAAGAAGTACCTATCTAAGTGATATTATTATGGAAATTCCAAGGATTTCTATGAGCTTGAGATGGTTTCCATGATGGATGAAGAGTATACAAACAAATTTCTAGAGTTTTTGAGATATGTTCCCTATCTCAATGATGAGAAAGAAAACATACAAAGGTTCATTAGTGTATTTTCATTTTCATTTAAAGATCATATTAAGTTTAATGAGCTTTTGTCGTTGGAAGAATCTATCAGGAAGTTAGAGCATTTTTGTGAGTAGTCAAAGGATAATACTGAGTTCAAGCATGACTGGAAAGGTAATGAGAAGGCTAAAGGAAAATGGCCCAAGAGCGAGGAATATCTCAAGATGCAAGTGAGAAAGAAGATGCATCCTCTCATCAGAAGTTTAATGTAGCTGAGAAAGGACATGGTTCTCAGCCTAGAAAGTATTAGAATAAAGGAAATGGTAGGTGATCCAAACTTAAACAGGAACGAAACAATTTGCAGAGATAACCATATACACAAAGATGCAGTGGAAATAATACTTCATTTCATTAATGGAAAATACTGAAATATGCTTACAACTAGAAATGGAAATAAACCAGCTAGGGCGTTGGCAGCTTATCTCTGAGAAGAGATGTGTGGTTACATGCCTCTGAACTGCGTTACAATGAGGCTCGAAGGCCTATTTATTGTTGATAAACAATGGAAAAACCCTTCACATTCCAAAACCTAACCCTGGAAGATGAAACGCCAAATTGTGGGCCCCGTTTTTGCATAAGTTGGTACATCAACTTCCCGGGGTCGCGAATTGGTCGTCTTATCTCCGTTTGAGGCGCATGATAGCCCGTTGGAAAGATCTCTCTGAGGACTACGACGAAAAAGACGTCTTTTAGATAACAAAATCGCTGGCGGTAGATTTCCCAAAAAACGTCGTTTAGGGCCTCAAAATGGCTCCGGAAGTTTAGGACCCGAAAAACTGCTAAAAATAGTAAATTGTGCTATAATTAAGGAAACTGAAAAAACTGCACGAAGCACTAGAGGGGATCCACGTGGAATGGCCACCAATATCCACCTGGATCAGTAGGGAACCATTGAAGTGTTGGATTTGTGGTATAGACCATTGAAAGAAGGATTTTTTGTTGCACTAGGGTGGCGAGCCACATATCCATAGTGCTCAAGAGGCACAAATAGTTGCAGACGCTATTTAGAGTATTCCCCGGATCTATGTAGCAATTGATAATAGGAAAGAAGACCATCAAACATTTATTATTGAGATGGAAGTTAAGCTTCATGATCAAGTTTTTTCCATTTTGATTGATCCTATATCTAAATATAGATATATTAGTCCTGATTGGTGCATCAATGTCATTTTAATAAATAAGTGCTTGCAAAATCTTGGTTGGTACAGTTCGCTACAAGGACCATGAGAAGACTTCACTATTGAGTGAGATCTTGTTCATTTGAGTTTAATGGTATGCCTACAACATCACAACTAAATGTTCTTCCTTTCAGTGCATATATAATGATTTTGGGCATGGATTGGTTTTTTATTCACAAGACCAAGGTAGATTGTTATGAGAAGGTGATTGAGTTCCTAGACGATGATGAAGAAAAGATAATATTGCAAGCAAATAAGAATCCTACATAAATAATAATGGTTATAGCTATGCAAGCTAAGAACAATAATAGGAAATGATGTTTATTTTTTGTAGTCATGTTTTTAGTGACAAAGGGAAGGATATTGAGGATGATGAGGTCTTGAGGAGGTATCCTATCATAGTAGTTCCAGGATGTGTTTCTTGCATATATTCCATAGTTGCCTCCTCATAGAGAGGTGGATTTATTTATTCAGTTGGTATCTTGAGCAACACTAGCATCTAAGGCACCATATAAGATGATCACTCCCAAGTTGGTGGAATTGAAGTTGTAGCTTAAAGAGATGCTTGATAAGGGATACATAAGGCCAAGTTTGTCTCCTTAGGGTGCACCAATGTTGTTTATAAAGAAGTAGGATGGTATTCTCAGATTGTGCATCGATTACCAGTAGTTGAACAAGGTGACTATCATGAACATGTATCCGCTGCCTCATATTGATGATTTGTTTGATCAACTGATGGGAGAAGAAATATTTTCAAATATTGATATGAGATTAGGATATCATTAGGTGTGCATCAAAGAACAAGACATATACAAGACTACATTTCATACAAGGTATCAAAACCATGAGTTTTTTGGTGGGTCCTTTTGGTCTTACCAATTCTCCAACCACCTTCATTTGTTTGATGAATAGTGTGTTAATACACCCTTATCTGGATAAGTTTTTGATAGGGTTTGTTGATGATATATTGATATATTCAATTACTGGGGAAGAGAATGTAGAGAACCTAGCAGCATTATTGAGATTGTTGTGAGAGCATCAATTGTATGCCAAGCTCAGCAAGTGCAATCTCTTTTAGTCTTAGAGACATTACTTCGGACATGTTGTTTCCAGGGAAGGGATGGCAGTGGGCTTGAAAATGATTAAGGCTATTATGGAGTGGACAACTCCAAAGAATGTGGATGAATTCAAATCATTCATGGGATTATCAAGTTATTACAGGAGATTCACCAAGAATGTCTCCAAGTTCTCCTATCCTATCACATCTTTGTAGAGGAAAGGGAATATGTTTGAATGGACAGTTGAGTGTGCAACTAGTTTAGAGTAGTTGAAGTAGTTGCTTACCATTGTTCCAGTTTTGAAGGTTGCAGATCTTGATAAGTAGTTTATGGTTTGCACATATGCTTGTAAGGAAGGACTTGGTGGAATCATGGTGTAGGAAGGGTAGGTGGTTTGATATGAATCAAGGAAGTTGGATGAGCACAAGAAAAAATATGTCACTCATGATCTTGAGTTGGAAATGATCAATAATGAACTAAAGATGTGGAGACATTATCTCCTTGGGAGGAGGTTCATCTTGATGACTGATCATAATGGAATGAGGTTTTCATTTGACCAGACCAATTTGAATCAAAGGAAAGCTAGATGGTTCACTACTTTTAGTGAGTGTGATTTTGAGATTAGGTACACCAAGGGAAAAGAGAATAGAGTTTCCAATTCTCTCAGTAGGAGAGTGTAGGTAAATCATATTTCATTTGTGAGCTCTTATGGGATAGATTTATAGGAGCGAATATTACATGTATGGAAGCATGGTGAGAAGTATCAGTATCTAAAGCAGAGATTACAACAGTAGGGTGAGGATGATGAGGATGAGGAGTATCACCTCACAATAAATGGCTTGGTCAAATTCAGGAGTAGGATCTATGTGCTAGAAAAGAATGAGTTGTAGAAGCTTATTTTGAAAAAGTTTCATGCTAAGCCATATTCAAGCCAATCAGGATACAAGATGAATTTGATAGCTGTTAAGAAGTTATACTATTTGACAAATCTGAAGAAATAAGTTTTTAGGTTTGTTGCAAAGATTTTAGACCACCAGTAGGTAAAAGTTTAATGCAAGCATCCAACTAGTTTATTGAAGATTATTGAATTTCCATAATGGAAATGGAAGGTCATTTCCATGGACTTCATTATAGGCTTTCCTAGGACATCAAAGAAGCATGATTCCATCATGCTTGTGGTTGATAGGTCGAACAAGGTAGCTCAATTCATTATTGTGAAATCTACTAATTCATCTAGTGAAGTGGCTCAAATTTCATCAAGGAGACAATGAGGCTTCATGGCATTCCCAAGAAGATTATATAAGACAGAGATGCCAAGTTCATTTATAGTGCTATGCAACCACCTCACAAAAAGATAGATCAACGACATAAAAATTATCCTCTTCGAGGGGGGAACATCCTTTACATTACATAAATGAAAAAATATTGGATCATACAAATGATAAGACCTCCTTGGTATATATAAGATTCTAAGGGGCACAATATAATCATGTCCTACATAACAATAACATAAGGGAAAAATAATAACAATAATGGGCTTCTGTGGGGGGCACAACAATAACAACATGGGGGATACATGGGCACAACAATAACAATAGGGGGCTACAATAACAATAAGGGGAATACACTAGTATCATAGGTACATAACATGCCCCTCTCCTTCAAAAAAGTGTTTTCCTCAACTCCTGAGTAGTTTTAGATACTTTTGTATTAAATTCTCATCCTCTTATGTGTAATTTGCAATGGGTAAGTTCTTCCACTTAATGAGATACTCTAAAATTAATTGATTTTGTAGCTATTCATTTTTTGTTTTAGTGATTTCTTCAGGCTCAAATATGATTTTTCCTTCTTCATCAAGTTTTGGCAACAATGTTGGAATTGGGAGCTTGTCATTGTTAACCTTCTTTAGGCATGAAACATGGAAAACTAGGTGTACTCGGGATGATGTAGGGAACTCCAATTTGTATGCCATAGTACCAATGTTTTGCAACACCTTCTTTAGGCTTGAAACTTAGTTTTTTCTCTTAAATATGGTGTGATGGATAGTGGATGATACCTATAAAGTGCCATAAATGGGGTCTTTTTTGCTATAGTATGGAAGAAAGTTGTATACCACCATTCAGCTAGAGGTAACCACTTGACCAGATACAAAGCAACAAAGATATCCTTCAAAAAATTTGTTCTCATTCTCAGTTTTCCCATCAGATTGAGGATGATAAGATGAGATATGATATAATTGAGTACCAAGACAAGAAAATAATTATGTACAAAAATTTATAGTGAAAATGGGATCTCTCTCACTTACAATAATCTTTGAGTTTCCATGTAGCTTTTGAATTGTTTCCATAAATGTAGTATCAACTATAGTATATTTAAAAGGATTAGATAACGCACAAAAGTGTGCATACTTGGTAGTCATATCAACTACCATCATGATGACACTCTTTCCTTCAGACTTGGGTAAACCTGCGATAAATCCATAGAGACCTCCTCCCAGCATTGACTTGGAATGGCTAAAAGTTGTAACAGACCCAAGCTCTTAATTTTCTCAACTTTATTTTGTTGGGAAACCAAACATTATGCCACAAAATTTGGAATATCATATTTAAATCCATCCCAAAACAAATCCTTCTTGACTTTGTGGTAAGTTCTTAAAAACCGTGAGTTCCCTCCTAAGGGGGAGGTGTGCGATTCCAAAAGAATATTTTTATTGAGTTGGGAATTCTTAGAAAGATATAAATGATCTTTGTACCATAATGAATCATTTTTCCATCTAAATGTATCATATGTACTAGGATATTGTTGGAAGTTTTGAATGAGTTTCCACATTTCTTTGTCATTCTTTCATTCAGACGTTTCTTTGGTAATCCAATTAGGTTGGATAATAGAAATGGAATAAAGAAATGCTTCCACATCCCCATCCTTCCTTGAGAGTGCATCTACAACAACATTTTTCTTCCCTTTTTTTGTAGATGATTTCAAAGTCATAACCTAACATATTTCTGACCCATTTTTTCTGCTCGTCTGAAGATAATCGTTGTTCCCAAAAGTATTTAAGACTATCATGATCTATTTTTACCTTGAAATGTGTTCTCATTATGCAAGGTATCCATTAATTTAGTGCATGTAGTATTTCTAGCATTTCCTTCTCACAAATAGGTTTGGGTAAATACTTTCCTTTGATTGGATGACTTTCAAAAGAAATGGGTGTTCCTTCTTGCTTTAAAACAACTCCAATTCCATTTCCTGGGGCATCACATTCCAAAATAAAGGTTTTTTTGAAGTCTGGTGTAGCTAATACTGGTGCTGGCACATTACCTTTTTAAGATGTTCAAAGGTATTAGTTTCTTCTAGAGTCTAAGAAAATGCATCCTTCTTAAGTAATGTTGTTAGAGGTATTTATATTCTTCCATAATTCTTAAAAAACTTGTGATAATACCTTGTCAACATGAGAAATCATTGAATATTCCTTATGGTTGTGTATTTTCCATTCCTTAATGTCTTTGATTTTGTTAGGGTCTACTTTAACACCCTCATGAGATACAATATCACCCAAATATTCCACCTCCTGTACTCCAAAGAAACATTTGGAGTTTTTTGCATATAATTATTTCCCCTCCAATGGTTTGAGCACTATGTCAACATGTTGAACATGATCCTTCCAAGACTTGTTGTAGATTAGTATATCATAAAAAATTACTAACACAAATTTCCTAAAGAGGGGTTTGAAAATGGAATTCATCAAAACTTGAAAAGTGGAAGGTGTATTAGTAATAACAAAGGGCATGAACAAAAATTCATAATGACCCTGATGAGTTCTGAATGATGTTTTGGAAATTTCTTCAATATTCATTCTAATTTGATAATATCCTAAACAAAGATCGAGCTTGGTGAAGTAAATTTTTCCATGTAATTCATCCAACAATTCATCAATGACAGGAATGGGAAATTTATCTTTAGTAGTGAGCTTATTGAGATCCCTATAATATAGATACATATGACATGATCCATACTTCTCATGCACCAATAATACTAGAGCAAAGAAATAACTTTGAATAGTTTGAATCATACCATCCTCTAGGATTTCTGTAACCATACATTCAATTTCACTCTTTTGATCATAGGGATATCTGTAAGGTATGTTGTTTGGAGGAACACTTTATGGAATCTGTTACACTGAAATTTGTCACCATGGCTATCTGCAGTTAAATAACCATTTTTTCCTCCTTGTCAAGCCTCAAACCTTTGCTCTTCATGTCAAACTTCAAAAAGAGAGAAAGTCACTTTAAAACATGTTTATCTCTGGGTACGCAGGTTCTCTCTACCTTGCCTGCGTGTACGCACTCCTAACACACTGTACCTGCCTACTTGTACGCTCTGTAAGCCAAAGGATGGGTGCGTACCCCTGTAAAGGTCAAAAGGCACGAATTTCATCTTTAAAAAGTTACTTGTGGTCACTTCTAGAGCCTTCTAGAAGAGTGTTTGACGTGTATTGAGCGCCTCCAGATGGTTCATGCATCCCTATGATAGAGGAACTTATCCCATCAAGAGAGGAGCTACCCCCTCCAAAAGAGGGAGTATCCCATTGATG
>APFE030298672.1:149716-163163 GCA_000404065.3 Pinus taeda
CAGGATATCACCAGGTACCAATCGAACCCTCTGATGTGTGGAAGACTGCCTTCAAAGCCAAGGAGGGCCTTTTCGAATGGTTGGTTATGCATTTTGGATTGACGAATGCTATTGCAACCTTCATGAGGCTAATGGATAACATCTTACGGCCATTCACCAACTCATTTGCAGTGGTATACTTGGATGACATTCTGATCTTCAGCTAGAGTTGGGAAGAGCACCTCCACCACATCCGATAGGTTCTCCAAACACTGAGGCAACACAAGCTATGTGCCAATTTGGAGAAAAGCACTTTTGGCATGACCCAGGTTCAGTATTTGGGATACATTATTGGTGAATAGGGGGTGCATGTGGATCCAGCCAAGATCCAAGTCATTCGAGATTGGCCATCTCCAACCACTCTAACAGAGCTCTGCAGCTTTATAGGTCTTGCCAACTTCTACTACAGGTTCGTGTTGGGATTTTCTCATATCACTTGGCCCTTGAGTCAAGTCACCAAGGGATGAGTGAAAGAAAATTTCTTTTGGTCTGAATCTCAACAAAAGGCATTCACAGAGTTGAAAGATCGCCTTTGCATGACACTAGCACTCACATTACCAGACTTCCAACAACCATTTGAGGCCGAGACAGATTCCTCTAACTATGCTATTGGGGCAGTCCTTACTCAACAAGGGCATCTAATGGCATATCACAATGAAACACTTTTAGACACAGTCCAGAAGTATCCCACTCATGACAAAGACATGTATTCCAATGTGCAGGCCTGTTGACAATGGAAGCATTAGATTTTGGGGAAGGAAATGGTCATCCACAAAAACCACCGACCCCTGTAGTTCATACAGAGCTAAGGGAAATTGCAGAATGATCACCATCAAAAGTGGTCCACATACCTGCAATAGTTCCATTTTAATATCAAGTATAAGAAGTGCAGCACCAATAATGTTGCAGATTGCCTCAGTCAACCACTGATCATGGCGTTAACCACTGTGCTCAACTCTTGTGGACACGAGACTTCTGATTGGCCACTTCTCTACAAAAGTGACCCAGAATTCAGCCACACATACTAGAAACACTTGGAGGGTTAGCATGTTCCAAATTTTCACCTCCACGATGTCCTGTTACGCCACCTGGATCACCTTCGTGTTCCTTCAAGCGAGCGTGCCAAGATGATTTGGGAAGCACACTATAGTTGGGCTACTAGTCTTTTCAGGGTCGAGAAAGTGGTGGTAGTACTGCCGAAGTATTTCTATTGGCCGAATCTTCGACCGAATGTTGGGAAGCACATCAGATCATGCACTGCCTACGCCATTGCCAAACCGACCATCAAGAAGCAAGGCCTCTATACCCTGCTGCCTACCCCTAGTCGACCTTGGGAATCCACCTCCATGGATTACATGTTAGGACTTCCTTCCACTAAGAATGGAAATGACTGTGTTTTTGTGGTCATCGACAGGTTCTCAAAGATGGCCATTATGGCGAGCTGCAAGAAGAATATCACAGCAGAAGCCACTGCTAAACTCTTCTTTGACCAAGTGTGGGTATAGTTTTGGATCCCACAGTCTATCATCTCATATCAGGACAACATGTTCCTCAGTACATTTTGGTCCAATCTCTGGTCGATGCTGGACACCAAACTCACTAAGTCCATAGCCTTCCATCCTCAAACTGATGGCCAAACAAAGGCTGTCAACAGGATTATTGTACACATTTTTCACATGTACAACTCAAAGCATCCACGCACATGGGACAAGAGCCTCCCTATGTCTAGCACAGGTATAACGGGCTCTTCACAGCTCAACTGGTGACAACCCTTTTTATGTAGGCTTGGGATTCTAGCCACTATGTCCCATTGATGTGGCCATGCCATTTGTAGCTACTCATGCAGATTTAGCTCATGTCCAGTCTGAAATAGATAAGGAAACCAATTTCATTGATCACATCCAACATATTCGCCAACAGGTCAATGACATTATAGAGAAATCAAATGCCAAGTACAAGCAGCGACATGATCAACATCAGGTGCGACACACGTTTTAGGTGGGCGACAAAGTCTGGTTGCATTTGAAAAAGGAACGCCTTACTAGAGGCTATCGGAAACTTGGACCACTCTGATATGGTCCTTACACCATTACCAAGGCTATGGGAGACAATGCATTGGAGCTCAGCATTCCCCCATTCCTTGGTCTACACCTAGTGTTCAATGTGGACCGCCTTTGGCCATACTTTCCACCATTACTAGACACATCCAACATTGCAGAACAACTCACACCCCAAGAGTTTAATCCAGATTGCATGGAACCTACAACTAATCAGATCATGGACAAAGATCAAGCACACTCACCAATATAATATTCGCTTGCATCGATTTGTCAAAGCAGGCCAACTCCTTCACTAGGGCAAGTGGCTCACCAGCGACAAAGTTCAGTAGAAGTTTCCTTGTCTCATGGAGGAACTCAACGCAATGGGGACCATTGGTTCCTAAGGGGGGAGGAATGATCTAGGTGGATATTAGTGTCCACTTGCCAAGTCCACTTTTACCCCCACCATTGTTCCTTTCAGCCTTTTAGTTTCCTTAATTGTAGCACAGTTTACTATTTTTAGCAGTTTTTCAGGTCCTGAAATTTCAGAGCCACTTTGAGGCCCTAAACGACATTTTCTGGGAACAATAGGAGAAATGTGGGACCATGGACTCATTTTTCTCTTCCCACAGTTGTATCTCTCGGATAGATCTTTCTAAATAGATATTGACGAAGATCATATGCCAATGTTATGACCCCGGGAATTTGATGTACCAATTTACCCAAATGGGGCCCATAGTTTGGCGTTTCATTTTATAGGGTTAGGTTTTTGGATGTTTATGGTTTTCCATTGTTTCTCAACAATAAATAGGCCTTCGAGCCTCATTCTAACATAGTTCAGAGGCATGTAGCCACCACATCTTTCTTCGAGATAAGGTACCATCGCCCTAGCTGGTTTATTTCCATTGTTGTTTGTAAGCATATTTCAGTATTTTACATTAATGAAATGAAGTATTATTTCCGCTGCATCACTGCATTTATGGTTATCTCTGTAATTTGTTGTGTTCTTGTTTAAATCTAGGTCATGTAGTTTGTAAAAGAGTCATATGGTTGTCCGCCCTTAATTTTGTAATGTAATGTCGACTGTAGAGATCTAGCCATGGTTCGTAGACCATGGGATTGTATAAATAGAGTGAGGCTCTAAGTAGATAAGGAAATCAATGGATGATCATGGAATAGAAGCAAAGCAGAGTATCTGAAGTGTAAAGTCTATTTTTGGATTGTAGAGTATGAGAAGGATCTGCAGCTGAGTGTGCAGAGGCCTAGTAGTCCACACCTGAGTGCACAGACCCCTACAACTGAGTGTGTAGGGCGAGTCAAGTCTATAATAGTTGGATCATTAATAAAGAGAAGTTTCATATCCATTCGATGTATTTATTCCCTGTTTTATACCTCTGTTATGTTGAATATACATTGCAATTTTAATTCTTATATGATGCGTGAATATGTATGAATGTGTTGAATAAGTGAATACAAGATAGAATATCTATTTACGCGAAGTTAACTAAGATCCTTAAGAAGATAAGTAAGATACACAATGTACTTTGGGGAAATAGCATAGGATGTTACCATAACAGTGCACAAGCATCTCAACCCTTGGTTAGGGCTGCACGAAAGGAAATTATAACAGATCGCGAAGGTATTGAAGGTTAGGACAGTATGTGAAGTGACCTGTGCAAAGGTAGGCACAGTTTGACTAAATCAACAATTCAAACATCTCAAGGGTGTGGAAACCTGGTTCCAACATTAGTCCTATATTTCCTCGGGTGAGACTTCAGTCCATGCTCCATGGGTTGATGCGGAAAGGGCTTGTAGTGTAGGGATTTGTTTGGGTAATTAACTCTGAACTTGGGTCAAGACCCATCAAGCCAACAAATGGTTCCATTGTCAGGACCGAAATGTGCATAAAGATGTCTGATGTCATATCATTAGAATCCAACTAAGAAGGAAATTGAAAGCTAGGTGGACAGAAGAATTCACAAGTTCATGGTGCAGGAGAACAAGAAGCCGTGACTATCAAAAGAAGAGTAGTTAGACTGCTACCTATACACAGAGATCTACTAAATCCTCTTCATGTCTTTCCCTACTGAGCTGTACGAATGGATCACAAAGCTAGCAGACAGCCAAGGAAGGTGGAAACTTGACAATCCTATTGTATGGACCCTAGATTTAGTGGGAATCTTGGAAGCATCAGAGGATAAGATCACATGCACCATTGATCATTGGCTCGATCAAATTATAGGAGGATTTATTACTAAGTTCACGGTTGACACCTCGGTTAGCTATAGCGAAGAAGAGCGAAGCTTTCTCAAAGGACCACAAGGTAACTATGTAAATTCTTTGAATACTTGGATTAAAAAGCTATTGTGTGAAAAGAGGGTTATTCAGTTACCTTGATGTTTGAGGCTATGCAAAGTTGAAAAGATTACAGGAACGAAGGAAGTAAGGGACCCTAAACTAGCCCCTTGATTTCACCTCCGCAAGGGGATGAGGAATAGCTTGCGAAGGTCTCGCTGGGAAGTGTGATCCATCTGATAAGGCAAAGAATTCTGTGAATACCATCCCAACCCACACTAGCACTAGATTCACCACCATCACCTCCATCTTCACCCGTACCATCTCTGCCACCACCATGATTCAATATGCCAAGCACAATGAAGTTTCCTGTGTTCAAGGGATTGGGAAATGAGGGTCCAGACAAATTCTGGTTCATTCTAAGAGTCGTATGGGAAGCACAAGGAGTTATAGATGATAATATAAAGAAAGTGACACTCGTTAGCGCCCTGCAAGACCACGTGCTAACTTGGTATATTAAGATCTCCAATGATAATCCAAATGCGGGAATCATGGATCTCCAAGTAGCACTAAACAAAGAACTTAACAGGATGAAGTATGAATCACAACCAATCATTGGATTCAAAGAGATCACAATGCTACTAGGAGAGACTCCTTGGGACCTAGATTAGAGACTGAAATGCATGATTCATGAAGCTAATATGAATCTGAGGGATGGACAACAACATGAATGGTTTGTAGCGTCGCTAGTGCCACATCTAAGGTGTGTGCTATCATAGCAGAAGCTAACAACTTAGGCAGAGACCTTAGAGATCACGATGAGGCTGCATGAGATCCTGATGTAGGATCTCAACTTGGGAGTTCAACAGATCCACGCGCGGCTGAAGAAATTATGCCTGGAGATGCAGAGAATGAAACAAGATAGGACAACTCGACCAGAAGCACATGAAGAGGTGTGGTACATAAAATGCAAGGGTCAGGGACATGACAAGGACCACTGCCCCAGTTTTCTCAAATTACCTCACAAGAGGAGGGCCAATGCCCTTAAGACCGAAAGTGCAAGCAAGACCTAGTGTGGCACTTGCTTTGTGGTGAGCAATCTGTCAAATATTAGGAAAACATGTCATGAACAATTGTCACTTGATACAGAAGTACACACAAAATTCACAACAATTGTTTAGCAAATTTTGTAGTTCAGTGGGACACGATGAGCACACTTGTAGAAGCTATGAGATAATGATGGATAGAACTCCCACCTAAAGAGTTTAGGCCAAAACGCGGCCCCTTGATCAAAATGCAAGAATGGCATGAATAGGATTTCAAGGGCATGGATGAGGTCAAGGTGGAGGAGGACCTGGAAGAGGTCGTGGATATTTGATATGCTACAATTGCGGAGGGGTAGGACATTATGCCCATAATTGCACAAATCCAATGCGCCTTCCATGTTTGTATTACAACTTGTTTGATCATGAGATAGAATATTGTCCTACACTGATAGCTAGGATATGAGACAAGGGAGCGCTACCACCTCCCCCAACTCAAAACCTGCAAATGATGAGGTCTACACCATGCGAGGAAGATCTGAATGTAAACATTGTGCTCCGAAGTGAAATCACGATGGGAGATAACAAGGGAAAACAACCAGAAGATGGTGCTTGGATTCACAAAGTTCTAGAGAAAGAAGCAGAGTTTGATTTGGAGCACACCCAAGAAACTTTCATGGAAGCTAGGAAGAGCTTCACTGAGGCCTCCACTTCACGAAGCAAAGATAGACCAGAGCTGGAGATGGACCCATCCATGCTCACAACATTATTGGAAACATGTATGAAGTTACTGCATGACAATAAAGCTATAGAAGGGTTACAAGAACTCATTAACAGATGCACTGCGACTGCGCCAGGAGAACCACACATAGTACAAAAGATTGGAAAGGATAATACAATAACGGGAAGAGAGATGAGACTAACCACCTAGACTGGAAAATATGATATGGATCAAGTTATCTTGGATTTAGGATTAGATGACAATGTTCTGCCGAAGCAAACATGGGAGAAAATGGGGAGACCTACACTGTAGTGGTCCCTTATTCAACTGCAAATGGTGAACCAATAGAAAATAATACCCATGGGGTGATTGCAGGGAATAACCATGGACATTGAGGAAGAAAGCACGCTATGAGACTTTGAAGTGATAAACATTGTTGATGACAGCAATCCCTACCCCATGCTCTTAGGAATTGATTAGGACATTGACATGAACGGGGTGATTAATATGAAAAAGCGGAAAATGATTTTTGAAAAGAAGTCACTACGCATAATTATACCCCTGGACCCTACTGAAGGATCACACTATATGGAGCTGGTGCATGACTATGAAAGTGATGATGATTTGTACTACATTTATAAGATAACAACATGAAACTAGGACTGGGTGAATCCGACTACAGATGGGGAGATTTCATGGGAGCACAAAATCTCCTGTATTGCAGATTCAGACAAGGAGATGGAGCGATGGCAGCATTGGTTACATGAGGTAACTACACTGAATTGTAATATGATGACAAGGTCGCTACACTGTGTATCGACAGAAGTAAAAAACCTAGCTACTTATGATGGCCTCAGTGAGGTAGATACCTTCTTGAATAAATTTGAAAGGGAGGTGCCAAAAAGCAACGCTTCCAAGCCTTGGATTGGGTACAGCACGCTACACCCACAAGGTGGTGAGGTACGCATAAATGGAGCTTTGACAGCTGCCATGAATGTAGGATAATGATGCACAGGTGATTTGGGAAGCCTAGGATGTGATTGATAGACAAATACAATGGATGAGATGATCCACATGCGAGACTGGCCAGGTGGACGTAGGCATATGGAAAACAACCTATGCAGATGCACATGAACTCCACATTGAAAGGTATGATCAATAAACATGTGTTGGGGGGGAAATGTGTAAATGTATCTTAATGTTGGTGATACATTATGTAGGAAGAACAATCTTGTAGAAGGTTATCCACGAGGAAGAATTCAACAAGGTATGTAACGTGTTGAACAAAGTAGGTAACATGCAGTGAAGTGATTGGGACCTGTGCATACGTGTAGTATTATGGGCTTATATGACAACATGCAAGAAACTGATGGGACAGACACCCTTTTAGCTTGCCTATGGAGTAGAAGTCGTAATGCCTATGGAGTACATCGTGCCTAGTTTGTGCATAGCGGAACTCATAGGTACGATAGATTGCAGAGCCTTGGAGGAGAGGTTCACGTAGTTGGAGGACATAGAAGAAGAATGTTTTTCAGTTGGAATCCATCAGCAGGTGCAAAAGCAGCACAAAAGGGCTTGGCACGATCAAAATATTAAGTTGCGCACCTTCAAGGTGAATGATTTGGTGTTGTTATATGATAGTAAATTCAATAAGTTCCCAGGGAAGATCAAAATGCATTGGCTGGGACCATATGTTATTAAGGAGATCACAGATGGTGGCATGGTGCAGTTGACGAGAACTCTTCCCAGGACGAGTCAATGGTAGTCATTTCAAGGCATACATAAGTGGCTTGGCCATCTGACTAGTTGCAGGAAGCACAGTCTTAGTGCTTCAGGCAACTAAAAGGAGGCGTGGGACTATAAAATACTCTGCTTGGGAGCTACGCGATGTCAAGACTGCGAGCAGTAGCGAAGTGTCACAGGGTCTGCGACATCACAAGGATAGCTACATTTCCATGTGGGTTAGCTAGAAATTGATCATTAAAATCACTATTCACTAAGTGATGCTTGGTTGAGACCAAATGGAGTGGGAGGTAGGCATTTAAGGCGAACTTTATGGGCTAGATTCTTGAAAATCTGCTGCCAAGTGAGCATTAATGGACCAAATGTGGGGGGAACAGTCGAATTCAAATTCAAAAAGTGTTATAAATTACAAAGGGGTGTCCAGTAAAAAACACTTGGCAATTTGAGAACTGAGCTATTGCATTCCCAGACACTCATGAACCTAGACTTATTCGATCTTTTGAAGGCAAAGTCATTGTTTGAGAATTTGAGCTGTTGAAAGAATTGTGAAATATCACTAGGGCTGAACCTAAGGAAGCCATGGATACTAGAGCAATGACCACTAAGGAAGCCAGGTAGGCCATGATGGTAGAAGAAGCCCCAGAAAGTGTCAGGATAGTCGTAGAAATCCCTAAATCGCCACGCATTTCGAGACCCAAGAAAGAAAAGCAGCCTATGGTACCAGTGCATGTGTCCCCTAGGAATCCATTATGAACTAGGCTTAACATGGAAGAAAAGGGGAAGGTAATCGATTTTGAAGCTGATGAGGAGGAAGACATTAAAGAAATCCTGGTAGAGGAGGAGGAGGATGTAGAGATGGGGGTAGAAACCTAACATGTGGACCCTCTGACCAGGCTTCCCGCATATGTTCCTCCTTAGAAGGGGAGAGCAAGGGTGAGAAAGGATCTAGATAAGAGTAAGAGCTCTCTACAGACCCTGCTATTCCTTGATGATATCATTTTTTATGGAGCACACTTGGGGTGAGTGTCGGTATTAAAATTTTAAGACTGGGATCTTGTGAACCATGAGAAGTTTCCACATTTGGCAATCACATAGCTAATGTGCCAGAAGAAAAATTCACTACCCGGAGTCATCGAGTTGGAGCCACACCAGTGGCTCAGGTGTAGAAAAGGCAGGACTATTAAACCTACTCAGGGTGCCACATTACCATCGCATCCTAGTGACTATTTTTGTCATTAGGTAGCTATTCTACATGGTACATGATGGGTTCTTGTGGCTAAAGGAACCCATCCCTATCACACACCACTTAATTCACAGAATTACCCAACTTCCGTAAATTGGAGGACCCAACGAACATCTCGGAGGGTAAAAGTGATGATTTGGCCATCGCAGAGGTCATGAAGAAGAAGTTCAAGCTCGAGAAAAAGAAGAGAGGATATCTGATTTCCAACATTAACAATGATGCAGTCAAGGTCGCGACACAGATATTGGCCGGAAAGGTTATGTAGAAGTGCCGTGTGGATGAGGTGCCCACGTCAGTGGTTGCACTTGTGATGCAATGTGTAGAAGGGGTCCAGTTTAACTGGGTGGACTCTCTATGCAGAGAGTTCCTTGAGATCTGTCAAGAGGAAATGTGCAAGGGAAGAGTTTTCATTATGTCGAGTTGTTGTTGTCCATCGTGCTGGTGGCATGGGAATTGCCCAAGGACAGCCAGTTCCCAACAATTGCATAGGATCTTTTGGAGGAAGAAAAGTACTCTTCACTGTGGGTAAAAAGGGATGCACAGATAATCAAGGACAGTAAGATACTATGGGTGTTCATGGAGATGAACATTAGAATGGGGATTAACCGCAAGACACAGTTATCGCCCATTGTTTATAAAAGTCTGCAAAGCTTCGTGAAGTTCAAGGCAAACTTTCATCACGTATACAGCAGGGTGTGCAATGACCCCGTAAAGACTTGGAATGAGCTCCCTTATCTAGCGATGGATGATGTCATCTTCACCATCCTTGAGTCATGGCCTCTGGAATGGCACACTCGATCCAGGTCCGCGGTGGAAGCAGAGAAGTTCGTCACACAGAGGAAAAAGGATGAGGAAAAACTGCATATGGTGTAGTTGGTAGAAAAGTGAAGGAATGAAGGAGTAGCAGCCAAGGAGGTGTGTGACACTGCGAATGTGGTGGAAGAGTAGCAGAAGGTGGCAGTGAAGGAGCACGAAGGACAAAAGTCACCTTCACCTGAATAGGAAACAGATCTAGAGGAAGGTCGCATGGACCCGTAGACGGTGTCCACATTCCTAGAATGACATCGCCCAAGAGTACAGGTAGGGCGGTGGAAGAAGTTGAAGGATTCAAAGACTTCTTTCAACCCGATCACCCTCACCAAGGGTGATCTACATGACATTAGGGAGACAGCGAGGGATGTCATCACAAAAACCCTCTAATAGTTCATGGAAGAACACTAGATGGTGTTTGGGGCTCTCTAAGCACATATACAAGAGTTGCAGGTGTGCACTCCATAGGCTGGTAATCTGTCAACCAACCTCGTAGTAGGCACGTTTGCGGTTGAGGAGATGCTATGTGCCAGAATGACCAACACTATAATGCTACCAGAGGGAGAAATCATTATAGAAAATGAGGCCGATAGGCTTATGGTTAGTGGGCTGAAGGGGATCAAGATAAATATAGTTGCGCTCCCTTGGGAGATGCTTTACATTTTGCAGGATAGAGTTACTACAGAACTACGAGCCAAGGAGTGTCTCGGGCTCTAGGTCATGAGCAAGTAGTGCATCAAAATAGAACAATTGAGCTTGCATTGTGACAAGGTAATGGCACATAACTGATAGCTAGTGCAAGTGGTCGACGAAGCCTGCCAGATGGTCCTGGAGCTAGCCATCCATGCAGAGGAACTAGTGGAGGTGCACATCCGGAACCTCGCAGCAGGGGTGCTCAAGGAAAAGGAAGAGATGGCCAAGATTCAGCTGGAACTAAACCTCCAGATAGCTGAACTGTAATCGAATGTGCAACCTTCAATTTTACCAAAGGTTAAGGAGCAGTGCACCAGCGCGATTACAACGGAAATAGCAGAGGCCAATAGTGCAGTGAAAGACTACACAATGCTATTCGAGGAGTCGTTCGAGGTTCTAACAACTCTATAGGATGCTTCCATAACAGCGCGAAAGCATCTTAGCCCCTGGCTAGGGTTGCGTTAAAGGCGATTATAACAAATTGTGAAGGTACTGAGGGTTAGGATAGTGCGTGAAGTGACCTACGTGAAGGTAGGCACGGTTGGACTAAATCAACACCTCAGACATCTCAAGGGTGCAGAAACTTGGTTCCAACATCCCCCCATACTGCCTCGGGTGAGACTTTAGTCCACGCTCCATGGGCTGATGCCGAAAGGGCCAATACTGTAAGGATTTTCTTGGATAATTAACTCTGACCCCGAGTCAGGCCCCATCAATCCAACAATTCATTTTTTCCTCATCTTCATTTTCTTGGATTACCTTGTCACCACTGGGAATCCTTTCTTGCAACAACTTTATCAACCCTTCTAACTTGACATTCATTGCATCCATGTCTAATGTAAAAATCTCTGTGTTTTCTTCTATGTTTTCTTCTAAACCATCTGTCTTAGATTCCAATTCATTTTTGTTTACTCTTTGTAAAAGCAAAATTTGTTTCACTTGGTCTTGTAATTTTGATATATCATGTTGCATTTCTTCCTCTTCACCATGTGTCATAGTAGAGCTTTCTGGTTTCTTAGTATGTTTATCCATTTTTTTATTTCTAGTTATTTTGGAATCAAACAATGATATATATGCTTCACTATACTCTTTGAATTACTTCAAAAATATTTGTCAAAGAAAAGTTATGCAAAATTTTAAAAAATACACACAATTTTCTTCCTGTTTAGGAGCTCAATATTGAAGTTGATATATCTCTATAATTTCAAATCTCCAAGGTCTAAAATTTCATCCTATGGTATCCCTTTACGTCTTCTTTCTAGCCCCACAAGACATACCGAGATTTGATTCTTCAAGAAAGAGTTAGGCCCAATCTCCCTTGATGGCTTGATTATAGACTCGTTTAGTAGAGTGAAATTGTACAGGGTGCCACATGTCACTATTTCGAATTTCAACCCTAAAAATGTCACACGAAAATTATAGTTTATGCATGTTTAGTTAGTTTTTATGAAATTTAAATCTGATTCTTGGAGAGAATGTTATGATGATTTTCCCTAGGTCACCTTCTGGAGATGGAATTATCGATCTTGCAAAAACCATAAATTCCTTAGGTCATATCTCTAAAAACATAGCAAAACAAGATCTTAAATTCCTACATGAGGTTCACCAATATTTTTGCTCCATGTGGTTTCAAGTTTAGCTTTTTAAGCCTTGTACAAAAAATGTTATAGTGAAAATTCCAAGATGACCTATTCGAAGAAGTGAAGCCCTAGAATCGAAAGCTTTGATACCAAATGTTATGTAACTAGGTCACAAAAAGATAGATCAATGACTTAAAAATTATCCTCTTTGAGTGGGAAACCTCCTTTACATTCCATAAATGAACAATTCTTAGATCATACAAATTATAAGACATCCTCGGTATATATAAGAGCCTAATGGGTTACAATATAATTAGAGCCTACATAACAATAATAATGTAAGGACACAACAATCACAATAGTGGTCTTCTATGGGGGCACAATAACAACAACATGGGAGATACTTGGGCACAACAATAACAATAGGGGGCTACAATAAAAATAACAAAAAGGGTAATACACTAGTATTATAAGGACATAACATGCTCCTCTTCTTCAAAAGAGTGTTGTCCTCAAAACTTGAGTAGTTATGGATGCTTCTGTATAAAATTATCATCCTCCAATCTGGAATCTTCAATGAGTAAGTCCTTCCACTTAATGAGATACTCTGAAATTAATTGATTATGTAATTTTCAGGTTCTTGTTTCCATGACTACTTCATGCTCAAATGTGATTTTTCCTTCTTCGTCAAGTTCCTATGATTTTCCCCAAATCAAGTTCCTTCTTCATCAAATATGGTTTTTCCTTCTTTGTCAAGTGAATTGCTTCCATAAATGCAATAAAAAATATACTAGATTTTTGCTTGTATCCTTCTTCATCAAGGAGTTGTTTGCAAACTTGCAGACAAAGTTAGCTTTCAGTATGACTTATAATCCACAGATAGATGAACAAATGAAGAGGGTTAGTGAGATTCTTGAAGAAATATTGTGATATATGCCATGCATCAATAGAGGAAGTGGAAGGAGTATCTTCCACTGGTGTAGTTTTCTTATAAAATGGGTAAAAGGAACCCTTGAAGATGAGTCCATTTGAGGTTTTCTATGTGATTCAGACTTAAATAGGAATGCAAAAAAATACAGAGATAACCATATACACAAAGATGCAGTTGAAAAAATACTTCATTTCATTAATGGAAAATACTGAAATATGCTTACAAACAGAGTTGGAAATAAACCAGCTAGGGCGATGGTAACTTATCTCTGAGAAGAGATGTGGTGGCTACATGCCTCTGAACTGTCTTA
>APFE030298674.1:0-16331 GCA_000404065.3 Pinus taeda
AATATACACACGATATAATTTTAAAGCAACAACTGAGTTAATTTAAAACACCATGGAATTATAAAATTATGTAGACAAAAGCAAGCGATACATACCTCTCCCTTACCTTTTTCCTCTACATGTGTGGAATTTGCATCAATTCTAATCCCACAATATGAGCTACTAGGTATTCCATTAATTTTCCCACCCATTGAATAACAAAAAAAAAAATACAAGAAGAGATATCAACCACGATATTTTGTGATAAATATTATGCAAAAACTAAAATATCAAATACACAAAATATCTTGTGACAAATGTGAAGCAGCTTCCCATAGTATTGAAAGGAGAAAATATCCATGTTGGAACTAAATGAGAACTCACCTTGTACCTTTGCAATCTCCAACACTTCTCCATGTCTTTCTCACACAAAAAGATTTCAGTGGTTTCATTAGTGCTCCTCCACCTTCCTTTACCTAGATTTGTATTGCACTCACGATACAAATAAATCTCAAATAATATAGAATACATTTAATTTAAACATACGCATAAAATCATACCCACCTCCTCCTCCCGCTTAGTCTTCCCCTTCACCAAATGTACCTATGCAATATGCACCATTCCTAGGACCTGCCCCTATATCTCCACTTCCTAATTCCAACAAAAACCAAACAATAAAATATTAAATGAAAACCAAAAAAGTTCTAAGACAAACAACACAAATCTTATAAGAAATATTAAACAAACATTGAAAAATATTGTAATAAATCTTAATAATAATCCAAGACCAAAAAAAATATCGGTAATATTATGTAAAAGCACATTTAATTCACTGACCAAAACTCATAAACCTAAATATGGAATGAGGGAGAAGAACCATTATATTTAAAATAAGAAGATAAGCATATCGAAACCAAAAGAGAATTCACCCTCAACATTTGCACTCTCCTACACTACTCCAAGTCTCTCTTACACAAAATATTTAAGAAGTTTCAACATTTTTCCTCCACCTTCGTTCGACCACCATCCTTTACCTGCATTTGCACTACATCCAATAAATAAGAGAATTCGAAATAATAGAAGATGCATATAATTTAAACAAAAATACATCTTATGCTACAAAAAGTTGAAAACCCCAAATTCGTAAGAAGGGTGGAGAACCATGGCATATGAACCAAGAACTAGGAGGACTTTATAGTAGAACATACATGTTACATGAGCCTTGCACCAAAAGATAACTTACCCTCTACCTTTGCTTTTAATTTTGATATAGTGCTCCACGTCTCTCTCACACAATAGTATCATTAGTGTTCATTCACCTTTCTTACTTAGTGTTGCATTTAATTTCAACAAACACATGATATAAGGATGAAGCAACAAAACAGTTAAATTAAAATGGGCATCAAACAACATAATTATGTAGTAACAAAAAAGTAAATTCCCTTTATACATACCTTTTTTGCCTTTGCCCATAAACAAGTAAATTCCCCAACTACATACCTCTTCACCTTTGCCCATAAACAATTAAATTCCCCAATTACATACCTTTTCACCTTCGCCCACTACACTTGTGGACTCCACATCAACCCTCCACCCACATTATGAGTTGTTAAGGTATTTCTAGATTTCTCCACCCATTCAATCAAAAAAATAAGAAAAATAACTCAAAAGGCACCAGCAAAACAAAATACTAAACCACAAATTAGAATGGCCATGCTCATAAATTCAAAGATATAAGAACCACAACAATTAAAAAAAATAAAAAACAATACCAAAAAATATGACCAACAATTAAAACAAAATAAAAAATAACAGAAAAAGCATAAAAAGACAAATAAGAGTATACTTTACAACCCCAAAAAGTGTCCATGGCCAACCAAGGAAACCCTGCACATAAAAGAAAAGTGTTAAGTAGAGACGAGAAAATATTATGAAATAGAGATAAAAATATCTTATCAAAAATCTTCAATAGAGACCAAATATCTTATGAATAATCTTATGCACCAAAAGGTATATCTTAATCAAACACCAAAAATCATAAACCCTAAATAAGTAAAGAGGGAAAAGAACTATATTGTTTGCAACGAGAAGATTTTGTAGAAGATTATGAATGGATTTTGCACCAAGAGAAAACTTACCTAAAATATTATGAAATAGAGATAAAAATATCTTATCAAAAATCTTCAATAGAGACCAAATATCTTATGAAAAATCTTATGCACCAAAAGGTATATCTTATTCAAACACCAAAAATCATAAACCCTAAATAAGTAAAGAGGGAAAAGAACTATATTGTTTGCAACGAGAAGATTTTGTAGAAGATTATGAATGGATTTTGCACCAAGAGAAAACTTACCTCCACATTTGTATCTGCACTCCACTATAATGTCTCTCTCAATTAAAATATTTCAGTAGTTTCATTAGTGATCCTCTGCATAAGTGTCCATGGCCAACCAAGGAAACCCTGCACATAAAAAAAAAGGTGTTAAATAGGGCCAAGAAAATATTATGAAAAATATTAAATACACAAATATTGTGAGAAATATGAAATAGAGATAAAAATATATTAACAAAAATCTTAAACAAAGACCAAATATCTTATGAATAATCCTATGCACCAAAAGATACAATTTATTCAAACACCAAAAATCATAAACCCTAAATAAGTAAAGAGGGAAAAGAACTATAGTATTTGCAGCGAGAAGATTTTGTAACAGATAAGAAAACTGACCTCCACATTTGTATCTGCACTCCACTGTAATGTCTCTCTCAATGAAGATATTTTAGTAGTTTCATTAGTGATCCTCTGCATTCTTTTAACTATATTTCATTGCACTCGTAATTAAACAAATGACCAATAATGTAAAATCCTTCTAATTTAGACAAACACATGTATGTGACCATAGATACACCACAACATTCACCGTTACCCAATACATCTATGAAATCTTCGACCATTAGGACCTACATTATAATCTCCCACCCACTAAACTAAACAAAAATCAAACCATAAAATATTAAATAAAGATCAAAAATATCTTATGAAAAATCCTGAAAAGACACAAAATTATTATGCAAAATTGCTTATACAATATATTCAAAGACCAAAATCGCATACACTAAATAGCCAAGGGAGAAGAACTTTTTATTTGAAATGAGAATAGTTTCATAGCATAGCATACAAGGGTTTTCCACCAAATAAGAACTCACCATCTGCCTTACCTTTGTTCCACTGGCCCACATCTCTCTCACAAAGATATTTCAAGAGTTTCATCAAAATCCTCCATCTTCCTACACCTACACTACATCACATCTAAATTTTAACAAATTAGTCATGTTCACAAACATTTAAATTAAAAGATATAAAAAAAATAAATTAAATTCAAAACTACTAAAAATAATAAAAAAACAGCAACAACAATAGTGAAAGATACAAATAATAGCAAAAAACAAGAGAAACGAACAAATACAGAGAAACATTAGAGAAAAACTCTACTTTGCAACCCCAAAATGCATCCACATGCTAACAAAGAACACAATGCATGGCATAAATTAAACTAAAAGAGACCAAAAAATCTTATGAGAAATATGTTGAAAATAGAAGCGAGAAAGGTCTTCTTGATTTCTGCCTTAGTCAAGAAAGACCTCGATCAATCCTCGATCAAGGACAAGTCATGGAGCAATTAACTCATGTGCAAAGTTTGGAGGCTCAGTTTTGCTTGTCTTCAACTGTGAGTTTATATTTGGAAAAGGATAAGTGAGACTCTCAGTGTCTAATTGAGGTTAGGACGAGTTATAAGAGTTAGTTCAACTCAGTTAACCAATGAATCACAAGACTGGGTTCTAAAAGTAACTTGCCAGATTTAGCATGAGTCGAAAAGCTTAAAAGGAGGTCGAAGGCACATCATTAACCATTATTGTTGAGCATGAGTTTGTGTGAGAAAGAATTCTTGCAAGCAAAGCGTGTAAGGAGCAACCTGTGCACAGTTTGTGAGAGAAAATTTTCCTTGTGATGTGAGCTAGGATTTAGGGAGAAATTGACAAGAAATAAGGGCTCAAATTTGTGCTAGGAAATAGGGATTTCCAACACTAGGAAATAGGAGCTAGATAGCACAAGGAAATAGGATTACGTCGAGTTCTTGGAGGGAGGCTTTGAGCTAAGTATTAGCAGTGAGAGCAGCTTTGTTTTCTGTTGAAACAGTTTGGCTTGTAAAGAATTATGTTTGCTCAATTTTTCTCAATAAAATCATAGCAGAGATCAGTATAAAGAACAACACCAAGATCAGTTTGTCACCAATGCAAATCAGTCAAGAAGGCTAGTGCTAGATTGTGAAGGACATCTCTCTCGGTAAGCAGGATGGTGTTCTAAGGATTGAGACCAACCAACTATTTAGAGGAAGCCTCTAACTTCGTTTCTTGGAAAGGGAGGATCATGATAGTTTTGAAGGATAATGGGGAGGGAGACTTCGTCAAGAACGCTATACCACCACCGTAAGAACCCCAACAGTTGGCCTAACATACCAAGGATGATATCAAGACCAGAAGGATTATTCTAGAAGGGGTCCAAGATAATATAGTTCCTCATATCCATGAGAACAAGACAACCTTTGAGATGTAAAAGGTAACAAATCATGTGTCGTATTATAAGTGGTGCCTTTGCTTCAATTCGAGCAGCAGGACCTTAGTTTTCATTTACTAGGGCTTCACATGTCTTGGTATGGTTTCTAGGATGTTTTCAATGGTAGAGAGAATTTTCCCAGTCGGGAAAGGTTATGGGCTGATGGCATTCAAGAAGAGATCTAAAGAGGGACCAAATATGGTAGATCAGCAAAAACAGAGGACGAGGAGAACTTTGCTCTGGCAAGCAAAGCCAAGGGAGAGAAAGGAAAAAGGAAGGTCAAGTCTAGTCAGAAGAGCAAGAAGAAGAAGAAGGATTTGTGTAAGATCAAGTGCTTCCATTGCCATGAGATTGGACATTATGCTACTAAGTGTCCTAATCGAATTAAGAGGTCCAGTAAGAATCATGCGGTTACATCAATTGAGGTACATGGGTTTGCTTCTCAATTCGTGAAATATTTCTCATTGATAGCTTGCATGGCAAGCTCAGAAGGGAGCATCACGCGGTATATTGATTCTGAAGCCTCCTTCCACATGACTCGAAACACGAAGTATTTCAGGCAGTTGAACCAAAAGCACATGCAGCTTTAGATCGAGCTAGGAGATGATGGCAAGTACGCATCTAAGGGAGTTGGTATTGTCAGCTTTGAGAGGGAGTTTGAGAGCCCTCTCCATCTCAGAGATGTCCTCTATGTTCCAAGACTAAAGAAGAACCTTGTTTCAGTAGCAACCCTTGAGGACAAGGTATATGATGTCATCTTCAGCAGAGGTAAGGCATTCCCCAAGCACTTAGACTTTGGAGCAGTGAAGCAAATAGGTGTTAGGGTGGAGAACCTTCACATGTTGCAGGTTGAAACATGAGGAGCCTTGAGCAACAAGGCAGGTGGTGAGTAGAGCACAGATGTTGGAGAACTTTGGAAAAGGCACATGGGACACTAGCATCATGGGGCATTGAAGATTCTTCAACAAATAGCCACAGGATTACCAACATGCAGTGTTGACCAGCATGATGTGTGCAAGGGGTGCACACTAGGAAAGTATGCCAGGCTTCCTTTTAGAGCCGAGGTAAGAGAGCCAACAAACGAGATTTTGGAGTTGGTATATTCAAACATATGCGAGACCTTTCTCTTCTTCGTCTCTTATGAGACAGGGATTATGTTAATTTCATTGATGATTATTCTTAGAAAACTTGGATATTTTTTATGAAGAAGAAAGATGAGGTCTTAACCAAGTTTGTGGAGTTTAAGGCCTTAGTAGAAAACTAGACCGAAAAAATTATCAAAGTAGTGAGAAGTGACAATGGTAGAAAATATGTATCCAATGCCTTCAAGGATTCCTATGTGAAAGAGGGCATTAGAAGAGCATTGATAACACCCCACAACCCTTAGCGGAATGGGGTGGCTGAGAGGTAGAACCGCAATATTGTTGAAGCAGCTAAGGCCATGTTGCATGATTAAGGTCTGCCTATGTTCTTGTGGGCAGAGGCATGCAACACTTTAGTAATTTTGCAAAACAAGAGTCCACATGTCATGTTCCTTTTTTTGGTTTCCCTTATAGCATGGTCAGGATGGACTTCCATGGGTGGAGGCAGCTAGGTCACATGAGCAGGTTTACTCCATCAACGGGCCCAAGTGCTTTTGAAGAGGCTTTATGGGGTTTCGAGGAGTTTCTTTGGGATTTGATGGCATTCACTTAGCATATTCCATCATCCGCAGATCTTGCCTTTTGTTTCGTTGCATTCTGACAACTTTGTAAAACATTGTTATTATGGAGCCTAACTCAATTAATTATGCTTAAGGTGGCATTCCAAGAGGAATACTTGATAGAACACCTTAGTGTAATAGCTCGTTGGAACGAGAACGAGAAGATATACAAGACGAGATAGTGGGAAGTGACTTTTGGTTTGGTCTGAGGAGGAATGACAGTCGATTTACCATTTTCCCAAATTAAAAAGGTATTTTAATTAAAATAAAAGGAGGGAAAAGGTACTAGTTATTAAAATAATAATAAAATAAAGGCTTTTAGACGGTTCCATAGGTTCTATAAAAAGAGGAGGAGACCATTTGAGAACATCTTGGATTGTTGACATTTTCTATTAATGAGGTTTGGAGAACTTAGTTCCCAACTTCTCTAGCCCCAGGACGAAAACCCTCGGGTATGTTGTTGAGTGTTGGACGAAAAGTCAACTCTCCTTGAGGAGACTTCATCCAGCAGTTGCATAGAGCTTCAGGAATATTGGAGTGAGGATCATTCAGGTCCTCAATTGGTGCTTCATCATCTTTCAGTTGATTCAGTGGCAGCTGTTGTTGGAGGGAGAGCGCAACCATTGTGGAGTTTTGAGAGATCCGGATCAACATAGCAACAGATTTTTTGGAGGTCCACACAACTATCATCTTTTCTATTTTACCTTAGATATTTCCAGTTGTACTCTACATGCTATATTATAATAAATCAAGCTCAATCATTCCTTGTGCTGCATCTTCTGATCATCTAAGTTGCTGGGTTTAATGCTGCAAATTATCAATTTATTTATCGTGCTTGTATAATTCCTGGGTTCCTATTTTCTTGTGCATTTTGGTCTAATTTCATGGGTTTTTTCGCAAAAATGTCAGCATAAACTTTTATCAAGAAAATTGTCAGAAAAATACCACAAAATTTCTGAAAGGGATATTACCCACACAAGGTTCCTGGTCGAGTTACACTGAAGGAGGCTTTCACAGGCAAAAAGCCTAATGTTTCACACTTTCGTATCTTTGGCACAAAAGTTTATTGCCATCTGTCCAAAGACAGTAAGAATTTGGAGCCCACAACAGAAAAGGGTATTTTCATGGGATATAGTGAGACAACTCAGGCATACAGGATGTATCTACCAGGACTCGAGAAGAAGGTTCTCAGGCCGAATGTGAGGTTTTAGGAGTCCAGAGCTATGAGGGAGTCCTTAGAGCAAGAGTTGCTGATTTGGGGTAGCATCGAATGTGCTCTAGGCCTCAAATTTTGCAAGGATGCTTAGGCAAATGTGTTCCAAAGAACCAAAAAACCGTTTTGGGAAATTCCACCCAGAGATGGTTTTATTAAAATAATTAATATTTTTAATGGGGTTAATCTAGGTCGTTGGTTATCCAACAGGAAGATATAAGAAGGGGCTTGAGGGTCATTTGGAAAACACACCAGGCAGATACTCAGTTGCCCGAGTAAAATCGATTTTCTCACTAGTTGAAGTTCGGCAAGAGAAAATTGATTCAGAGGGAGATTTATAGGTGGAGGAGGGACAGAGACGGTTCAGCGCCAGTCAGGGAGACAGGGGCGAAGACACAAAGCAGTAAAAGGACAGTGTTGGGCAGACCGACGTTGGGAGAGGCAGCGCTGACTTGTGTGACGCTGGCACTACACAGGGCAATCCTAGAGCCAAAGAAAGTGACGTTGGGCAAGCCAGAGAGATGCTGAGAGTGGAGGAACTTCCCTCTCGAGTCAGATACTTGTTCAGGAACGTCTGTAATGTTTTTCAGAAAGTCTTGTTATATATTGCTAGGTGTAGTTTGTACATGAAGATTTTGTTGAAGAATAATAAAACCCTCATCTGTTGCACCGGTTTTCCCACATTGGGTTTTTACAGGGACAATTGTCCAAAAATAATTGTGGTTGTATTTATGCCAGTATTTTCCTTACATTTAATATCTACAATGTTTTAATTGTGAAGGCTGCAGTAGAATATATTTCAATATTTGCCGTAAGAATACTGCAGATAACTTATTTCTGAGGTAATAAGTATAAGAAATAATGTTAATCATTGCAGTAGGATTTCTATTTATAAATTTTCTCAAGGTATTGCAGTTACAGGAAAGCAAAAGACAGAAGTCGGAGGATCCAGCATTGAGAAGAGAAGGGAATTTGAAATTCCTGCAGGGCCAGAAATTTGAATCTCCCAGAGGATTGGGCAGCTCAAGCCAAGGAAATTGGATTTCGTGGGAAAAACTCTCTGAGTGAGTCGACAGAAAGGTAAGTCTTTCCAATCGAAATTTATCAATGGTAGAAGCAACAGCGTAGCAGAAGATTCAGCAAGGATTCGCATGCTTAGCAAATTCAGCGTCAGCGAATGTTTGGTACATTCATAATAGGGCTTCAGCTCATATGACTGGAGTATGAGAACATTTCTTGAGCTATCAAGAAGAACAAATGGACTTCCAAATAACTATGGGAAACAAAACGAAATGTACTCCAATAGGGAGAGGCACCATAGCTTTTCAAATGGAAGTAGGGACCAACATCCAAGCCACCAATGTTCTGCATGTGCCAGGATTAGGAATGAACTTAATTTCAATGTCCTAGTTATAGGACAAGGGATATGATGTGCTTCATAGGAAAGAAAATATACAAAAGCATCCAAGCAGGAAGAAGAACAAGCAAATTGGGGTTCGAAGCAACAAGTTGTATAGGTTGCAGTTCGAATCACCAATGGCATTGCTAGGCAGCAACTATAATAGTGAGAAGGAGCAAAATGAATTATGTCACAAAGCGAATGGGGCACTTACACCATGGAGCACTGAGGATGCTCAGAAAGACTGTTACAGGGATACCAGTCCTTAGTAGTGAACATGATGACTTGTGTAGAGGATTTGCACTAGGAAAGTACACTAAAGCAGCGTTTTCTAAAAGTAACAATAGAGCAGAATGTGTATTAGGATTAATACACTCAGATAATTATGGTCCTATGTCCAGAAGGGCTCTTACTGGTGGCGAATACTTCGTCACTTTTATCGATGAACACTCCAGAAAAACCTGGATCTATTTCTTAAAGACCAACGATGAGGTCTTTGATCGTTTCCGAGAGTTTAAGGCTCTTGTTGAAAATATGACAGGAAAAAGATAAAGGTATTGCGTTCAAATAATGGTGAAGAATATACAGACAAAAACTTCACATTTTTCTGCGCAAAGGAGGGCATCAAAAGAGAGTGGACAGCTCCATATAATCCAAAGCATAATGGAGTGGCAGAGCGGGAGAACAGAACTATTGTTGGGGCAGCCAAAGCCATGTTATATGATCAAGATCTACCTAGGTATCTATGGGCAGAAGCTTGCAACACTGCAATATATATCTAGAATATAACTCCTCATAGAGCACTGGGGAAGAGAACGCCCGAAGGAGTTTTCACAGGGAAGAAGACGGAAGTCAGTCATCTCAGGATATTCAAAAGCGTGGCTTATTGCCACATTCCAGACGAGAAGCGCAGCAAACTGGATCAAACTGCAGAGAAGGGGTATCTCGTAGGATACAGCTAGACCTCAAAGGCATATAGAATCTACATTCCTGGCAGCAGGAAGATTGTAGTAAGACAAGATGCAAAGTTCATGGAAGATAGAGCTTTCAGGAAGTCTCGTGAAATGCCTGCAGAAGATCAGTCAGGAGATGTTCTGTTAGTCCAAGAGAAGCAAGGGCAGCAAGATGGACAGGCAGGAGAACATACACCTGGGTCGAGTACAATAACCAGCACCAGTATCTCCTCAGAAGGAGGAAATGCAGATGCTTCTCAACAAATGAAACGACAAGATCGGGAGGAAGAGTTGGTTGAGCCTCCCACCACTAGTGGTAGAACGAGCAGAGAAGTGCAACAAATACCGAGGGATGTAGAGGATTTTGTTAGAGCTCCTATAACCGAGAAGAGGCAGTGTAGACAACCAAATAGATACCAAGCATTGGTAGCTCAGGTTGAAGAACCCTCTAGCTTTCAGGAAGTTGTTCAACGCCAAGTATGGGTGGATGCCATGGTGGAAGAATACAACTCCATCATGACGAATGATGTCTGGGAGTAGTGCCTAGACCAGAAGATAGATCAGTTGTAGGATCATGATGGATCTACAAGATCAAGTATGTTGGAGATGGCATCATAGAGAAGTACAAGGCAAGGTTAGCAACAAAGGGGTATGCTCAGAAAGAAGGAATAGACTATGAAGAGACCTTCGCCCTAGTTGCTCGATACACCTCTATCAAATCTGTTATATCCCTAACAGCTCAAATGGGATGGGAGATTCACCAGATGGATGTCAAGACAACATTCTTTAATGGAGTGATAGAAGAGGAGGTGTATATAGAACAGCCCGAAGGCTTCCAAACTCATGTTTGCAGGTTAAAGAAAGCCCTGTACGGGCTCAAGCAGGCACCCAGAGCATGGTATGGTCGGATTGATAGTTACTTGCAGCAGTTGGGATTTGTCAAGAGTGATGTTGATCCCAATCTCTACTATTTGTTGGTAGAGAATGAGCCACTTATTCTGGTACTATATGTGGATGACCTGTTCCTAACTGGATCATCTAGGCTCATCCAAGACTACAAGAAGAATCTTGAAGTAGAATTCGACACGAAGGACTTGGGATTGATGCATTATTTAATGGTGTTAGATGTTCAGCAGAAGAATGGGGAGATCTTCCTTGGACAAGGAAGGTACTCTATAGAAATTCTGAAGAGATTCAGAATGCAAGATTGCCGACCCATGGCTACACCCATGATCACCAATTGGAAGAAAATAGATGCATCAGAGGACAAAGAAGTAGATCCCACCTTGTACAGGGAGCTCATTGGGTTGCTTATGTATCTGGTCAACACTAGGTTAGACATTTGTTTTGTTGTCAACACTCTTATTCAGTTCATGGTGGAGCCAAAAAGGGTGCATTGGGCAATGGCAACACACATTCTTAGGTATGTATGTGGAACAGTCGGATATGGGTTGAAGTACTCTAGAGGGGAGGATGTTAGTTTGAATGGGTTCACTGATGTAGATTGGGCAGGTAATTCAGTAGACCGAAAAAGTACCTCAGGGTACTGCTTTAGTGTTGGATCAAGGATGATATCTTGGTGCAGCAAGAAGCAGAAATCGGTAGCATTGAGTTCAACAGAAGCAAAATATATGGCAGCCAGCGCAGCTACGTGCAAAGCAATATGGCTCAGAAAATTGCTTGTGAGCTTATTCAGAAAAAGGATGGAAGTGACCAAGGTTTATTGCGATAACCAAAGTTGTATCAAACTCTTTGAGAATCCAGTATTTCATGATCGGTCAAAACATATAGATATCAGTTGTCACTTTATGAGAGACTGTGTTCAGCGTGGGCAATACAGCTACAGTATGTTCCCACAGGAAAGCAGGTGGCCAATATACTCACAAAGGTTCTCGGAAGAGCTAAGTTCACTCAATTCAAAGAGCAGATGGGTATTGTTGAAAATTTGTTTCAGTAGCGGCAGCAGCAGTTTGCAGTGCAGGGATAGTTGGCAGTGGCAGTTCCAGCAGCAACATAGATGCAAGAATTGAGAGGGAGTTGTAGTACAGATGGAGCATTGGCAGTGGCAGTGTCAAAGGCAACAGTACAGTTGCTGCAGCAACGTAGTAGTTGGTGGACAACATGTCAAACATCAGCAGTGCAGAGGATGATGTTTCAGAGTCAGAGCAGTATGCAGCAACAATGTACTGCTGGAGCACATTCCTAGCTAAGAGGAAGTGTTGATTTGGGGTAGCATCGGATGTGCTCTAGGCATCAAATGTTGCAAGGAGGCTTGGGCACATGTATTCCAAAGAACCCAGAAACCGTTTTGGTAAATTCCACCCAGAGACAATTTTATTAAAATAATTAATATTTTGAATGGGGTTCCAAAGTCTAAACTTAGGAAAATTAAAATATTAATGGGTATTAATCTAATTGTGGGTGAATTTTCTAGATAAAGACGGAGATCAAGTCAAAACGATCTAAGCCTTTGATTAGGAGTTAATCTAGGTCATTGGTTATCCAACAGGAAGATATAAGAAGGGGCTTGAAGGTCATTTGGAAAACACACTAGGCAAATACTCGGTTGCAAGAGAAAATCGATTCAGAGGGAGAGTTGCAGATGGAGGAGAGACAGAGAGGGTTCAGCATCAGTCAGGGAGATAGGGACGAAGACGCAGAGTAGTAAAAGGACAGCACTGAGCAGATTGACACTGGAAGAGGAAGCACTAGCTTGGGTGATGTTGGCACTGCGCAGACCAGTCCAGGAGCTAGAGAAAGTGACATTGGGCAAGCCAGAGAGATGCTAAGGGTTGAGGAACTTCCCTCTCGAGTCAGATACTTGTTCAAGAACATCTGTAATTTTTTTCTCAGAAAGCGTTGTTCTATACTGCTAGGTGTAATTTGTACATGAAGATTTTGCTGAAGAATAATAAAACCCTCATGTGCTGCACCGGTTTTCCCACATTGGGTTTTTCTAGGGACAATTGTCCAAAAATAATTGTGTCATTGTGATTGTATTTGTGCCAGTATTTTACTCACATTTACTTTCTGCAATGTTTTAATTAGAATATATTTCAATATTTGTCGTAAGAATACTGTAGATAACTTATTTCTAAGGTAATAAGTAGAAGAACTAATATTAATCACTGTAGTAGGCTTTCTATTTAGAAATTTTCACAAGAGCAGGTTGGAGAAACAGAGATGGAGGAGCCTTAGCCAGGATCACAGATTGAGTCTCAGTCAGGTGGCAAGAGGCTCGCATAGCAGGATCCACAACAAGATGCAAAGCAGGATGATGAGGAGAAGAGATCAAGACAAGAGAAAATAGCTACTCAGAGACTCCTAGCATAAGGAGGATGAAAGTCAAGTGGGTCGAGAAGTTGATTCAAGAGGCCCAAGAGCAAGTTGAAGCTCCTAACACCATGTTCAAGCAAAGGAAACAACCACAGAGGTACACAAGATATATGGCACTAATGACAAGGATGGTGGACACTGAGCCTTCTAGTTATAAGGAGGCAACTTGGCAACAGGTTTGGCAGGGTGTCATTCCTCCATCACAAAGATTGATGTTTGGGAGAATGTGCCACGACCTAAGGGCAAATCATTAGTAGGCTCACATTAGGTGTACACGGCGAAACGTGTGGACCAAATGGGAGTGTGGAGAAGTACAAGATCAAGTTTGTGGCCAAGGGCTTCCCATAGATTGAGGGCATATACTACGATGAGACCTTTGCCCCAGTAGAATGGTATTCATCCATTAGGACTATTCTGGCACTTGCAGCATAGATGGGATGGAAGATCCACCAGATGGACATGGCGACAACATTCCTCAACAAAGTGGTTGAGGAGGAGATTTATATGGAGCATTCAGAGGGGTTGACGAGGAGATTTATATGGAGCAGCCAGAGGGGTTTGAGCAGTTCAGTAAAGACACGTATGTGCGGACTAAAGAGAGCTCTTTATGGCCTCAAGCAGGCTCCAAGAGCATAAAGACAATCGTACTAACAACTACCTTCAAGGATTGGGCTTCACTAAGAGTGAGGCATATGCTGACTTGTACTGCATCATTGTTGGAGGACTTTCACTCATTCTAGTGTTCTCTGTTGACGACCTTATATTGACTGGAGCAGACAACTTGATCCAAGATTGCAAGGAAGAACTTGCAAGGGAGTTTGAGATGAAGGATATAGGGCTTATGCACTATTTCTTTAGATTGGAGGTTTAGCAAGGTGATGGTGAGGTCTTTGTGGGACAGGGGGAGTACACTACAGAGGTTCTTCGAAGATATCATATGCAGCATTGTAGGCCCATGGCCACGCCTCTAGTCACAAACTGGAGGAAGGTGGATGCTAGTAGAGCAGAGCGAGTGGGTGCTGCAACATACACACAGCGCATCAAGTCGTTGATGTACTTGGTCAACACACGTCTTGATATTTCTTTTGAAGTCAACCAACTGAGTTAGTTCATGATGGAATTGACAAAAGTTCATTAGGTTGATGTGAAGCATGTTTTAAGTTGTCTCAAAGGCACAACGGATTATGGATTGTGGTACAGACAAGTTGATGGAGTGAGGCCTGAGGGCTTCACAGATGCCGATTGGGCAGGGAGCTCCACAAATTGGAAGAGTACTTCAAGTGGTGTCTACAGCATTGGGTCCGCAGTTGTTTCCTAGTACAGTAGGAAGCATAGATTAGTTGCACTCAGTTTAACAAAGGTCGAGTACATGGCTTCCACTTTGGCAGCATGCGAGGTTATTTGGATGAGAAAGTTGCATATGGGACTTTTCAGACATAGGATGGAGCCTACTATGATACACTATGATAATTAGAGTTGCATCAAGCTCTCTGAGAACCCAGTGTCTCATGATCGCTCAAAGCATATCAAGATCAAGTATCATCATCTCAAAGATTGTGTACATAAAGGGATAGTGAAGCTACTGCACATTCCAACAAAAGAGCAGACAACAAATATCTTGACCAAAGCATTATCAAAAAATAATTTTTTTCATTTTAGAGATAAGTTGGGAGTTGTACCAAATCCCTTCATCACTAAGAGGAAGTGTTGAAAATAGTAGCAAGAAAGGTATTCTTAAATTGTGCTTTAGTGAAGAAAGACCCCGATCAATCCTTCTTTAGCATGTACAAGCTCAAGGACAAGTCATGGAGCAGTTAACTCATGCATAGAATTTGGAGCCTCAGTTTTGCTTGTCTCCAACTACAAGTTTATATTTAGAAAAGGACAAGTAGATTCCTGGTGTCTAATTGTGTCATTTCGACTGGATTAACAAATCAATCACAAGTCTGAGTTCTAAAAATTAACTTGCTAGATTTAGCATGAGTCGAAAAGCTTAAAAAGAAGTCGAAGGCACATCATTGAACCATTATTGTTGAGCACGAGTTTGTGCGAGAAAGAGTTTTTGCTAGCAGAGTGTGTAAGGAGAAGCATATATGCAGTTTGAGAGAGATACTTTTCGTTGTGATGTGCGCTAGGATTTAGGAGAAATTCCTAAGAAATAGGGGCTCTAATTTGTACTAGGAAATAGGAGCCAGGATGCGAAAGGAAATAAGAGTTGGGTTGAGCTCTTACAGGGGGTTTTGAGCTAAGTATTAGCGATGAGAGCAACTTTGTTTTCTATTGAAACAGTTTGCATTGTAAAGAATTTTATTTGCTGAATTTTTCTAAATAAAATCTATTGGCAAGGACAGGGTTTTCCCAATTGGGTTCCCTAGAAAAATATTGTGTTATTGTGTGACTATGTTCTTTATCTCGGTGTTTCTTTTATTCCGCTACTTATCTATCATAGAGAAATCCTATGTCTTGGTGCAACAAAATTTGTTTCAAATTTGTCATCATAGCAGTTGCAGGATTACGTGCAAATTCTACAAAATACTAAATGCACATGAAATATCTTAAAATAAATATGAAACAAAGGCCAAATTATCCAATGAGAAATTTTAAATAGAGACCAAAAATCCTATAAGTAATTTTATGCACAAGTAAATACATCTTATAGAAACATCAAAAACCATAAACCCTAACTATATAAAAAGGGAGGGGAGCCATTGTATTTGAAACAAGGAGGTTGTCACAATTGATCATAACATGGAATTGGCATCAAAAGAGCTCACCTCTTCATCTACCTTCGCACTTTACCATGATATCTCTCACACAAACCTAGTAGATTCATCACTAATCCTCCATATTCCCCTATGGATGCTAGTACCCAACCTTGATTCCTCTAACCATTGGATCTAACGAAAAAACAAAATAAAAAAATCTCATGAGAAATATTTAAAACATTCTAAAATTCTTGTGAGAAATATTAAATAGATTATAATATACTATAAGAAATGTTTAATGGAAACCAAAAATCTTATACAAAAGTAAGGAGGCAGTAGCACCAATGTATTTGAAATGTGGAAGATTACATGGGTTGTGCGACAAAAGAGAACTCACCCTTTGGCCCTCTTCTTACACAAAGATAT
>APFE030298688.1:0-15057 GCA_000404065.3 Pinus taeda
AGGGGGGACGTTAGATGATCCAAATAATTTATTATGAATAGGTGTATAAAATTGAAATAAAATAATTATTAATTTTAAGAAAATAATTAATATTATTATTCTGAATGGATTAATTATTTATGGAGACAAATTAAGAAATTAAGTATTATTGTGGTAACAAGAATGACTTCCAAATGTGTCGTATTCTTAGGCTCTATTTTAAGGAGATAGTTAGCTAGTTGGTTTGAAATAGCATTTAATGTAAAATGGACACTTGTTTATTTAATAAGTGATCATAATAGAAGGTAGTTAGGACATGGAGCTTATTGCAGAGCGTTGGTTGTTCGGGTGGTAACTCTTGCCAAAATCAATTATGTAATTGTTTTTTTGTTTTTTTTTTTTGTTTTTTTTTTTTTTTTTTTTGATTAATAAAATTACGTGTCTGAGGACACTTCTGCCATTAATTAATGGCATGCACAATAGCTAAAAAACACTTTTCTGTTACAGTGTAGTTTAGCTTTGTTGGAGTCAAATTTTTGCTTGTTTAATAGATAGCATAAAGAGTCTAATATTTTTTTCCCAACACAACTCCTAGAGTTGTATCTAAAGCATCAGTATAAATGTGGAAAGGAAGAGTCCAATTAGGTCACGTTAAAATTGGTGCTTCAGTAATCTTTTGTTTCAATGTCTCAAATGATTTTTGATAGTCAGAATTCCAAAAAAAATCACAATATTTTGTAAGGAGTTTGAGAAGTGGAGAGGATATTTTTGTGAAATTTCTATGAGTCTTTTATAATATGCAGTAAATCCAAGAAAAATTCTAACATCTCTTTGACAAACATGATTTGAAATTGTAGAAATTATTTCTACTTTAGATATATCCACATTAATTCCATCACTTGAAATATGGTGGCCTAAAACAATCCCTTCATTGAACATCATAAAACATATCTCATGGGTTAACGAAAAGTTTTCCTCTTTACATCTAATAAGAAAATTTTCCAAATTTTCAATAGCTTCCTCAAAAGTATCACCATACACAATGAAATCATCCATGTATACTTCCACACAATCATGAATTATATCAGAAAATATACCTAAAATTGCTCTTTGAAATGTGGCAGGTGCATTACATAATCTAAAGGGAAGTACCCTATAGGAATATGTTCCCCATGGACATGTAAAATTAGTTTTTATCTTGACCTTCTGGTGCTAGTTGGATTTGGTTATATCTAGTAAAATCATCGAAAAATGAAAAATACTTTTTTCCTGCCAAGGTATCTAATACTGATCTATAAAAGGTAGTGGAAAATGATCTTTCAAAGTAGCCTTGTTTAATTCCCTATAGTCAATACACACTCTCCATTTTCCATTTTTCTTAGGAACAATCACTAAAGGTGACACCCATTAACTATCTAATATTGGATAGATGAAATTCACATTAAGTAAATTTTGTTATTCATCCTTAACAATTTCTCTCAGATTAGGATTCATCCTTCTCTAAGGTTGTCTAACTGGTTTGGAATTTTCCTGAATTTAAATATGATGCATACAAGTTTTAGGATCAATACCTTTCATATCAGTGTACTCCCATGCATAAGCATAAGACTGTTTTTGTAGAATCTGTATCAATTTCCTCTTTTGAAATTCTCCCAAATTATTATTAATATTTAATGTTTTATCTAGAAAAAATTATACTAGAGAATTGCTAAACTTTTCCATAGAATGTAAATCCATTTGGTGAGATGATAAATATTCAATATTGTATTGCTCTTGAAAAATTTGATCTCGCTCACAGTATGAAGAAGAATCATTTTATTCATTAAATTTATCTATTGATCTTCATCAAAGTCTTCATTATCATTATCTATCCAAATTTCACTTTCTACTCCAGTTATTGTTTTTGCAGGAGGATACAATGTAATTTTCTTAGTAGAAATCCCGTTAGAGATATACATATCACTAGATCTAGAACTTATGAATGCATTAGTTGTAGCTAGCCGAGGTATACCAAGGATTAATGGATGGCCTCTTAAATTATTCTTGGGACTTAAAATCATGAAATCTACAAGATATTCCCAAGAATCTAGAGAAACAAACACATCTTCTAATACTCCATCTGGTTTGAGAACATATCTATTTTCTAAGTGTAATAATGTAGGGGTATGTTGAAGATTAGGAAGCTTAAGTTGCTCCATTGTCTATTTACTCATGATATTGATGGTTGCTCCTAGATCAATTAAAATGTTTGTAATTTCAACACCATTGATATTAATTTTCATAATGGGACTACCAGGATCTAGATCATAGAAAAATTTAGGGGTGAACCTTAGCCCATAGGTGAAATTTAAGGGGTTTCATATTTTGGAGGGGTGAATTTGTTAAATTATACCCTTTTTCCATAGTTAGTCCAAAATATATTTAAAAATTAAATAATTGTTATGCTTTATCCAATTAAAAATAGGGCAGATAAACCTTCCAAGCCTGATTCGCCTGGTTTAGTGGTGGAATTTTCTTGGCATCACTCCAATTTCTACGAATGTGACTAGTTAGGGGCTATTTCGCCTTCTCCATTCCTGAAAAATCAATACTAGGTTGAATTCGCCCTAGATTTTGTTTGGGCCTAGTGTTTGGCAGTTTGGTTTACTAGGTTCCTAGTTGAATTCATACTCTAGCATCCAGGTCTCTTATAGCCTCTAGCTTTGTATTCTCATCTTGCAGATGACCTTCCTTTCTCCGTGATAGATGATTATAAAGGAGCGTATGAGCTTAGTTTCTGATCCAAATCCTAAATTGTTTTGTTTGTGCTATTGTCCATCGATTTTTTCTTTCTGATGTTCTTGTATTCCCTCGACCCTTTATTGACAAATGATCCCTATGTACCTGTACTTTATTTTCAGGGGTTTGCAGTGTAAATCCAAACCCCTCTTCATTGTTCTCTTTAGACACTGTAAATCTGACCCCCTCTTCATTGTTTGGCTTAGCAGTATGGAGATGGATACAAATTATTTGTTCAGTTTAGCAGTATGGAGATGGCTACAAATATAAATTTGTGATACAAGTTGTATAAATTTACCCTTTTGGACTGTGCGATACTTTCTAAATCCGTGGCTAACTGGGGATTGATGGTGGAACTGACCAGATTGGTTGTTTTATGCTTGAATGTGCTTGCTGAAGCTTTGGAAGAGCTACAAATCACATTGGGATCAGATTGACCTATAAATTTCTTCCTAGACTTTATGGTTTTACTCTATATTTTGGTAGTATTGAATTGAATTATCGACAATGTTTTTTATTTTAAAATTAAATTGGAATTTATGCAATATATTTTATTGAAATAACTTGTCTCTGTAGTTTATATATATAAGAAAAATCTAGCACAAGAAGCATGCTAAAATAACTCAGTGGTCAGGTGACTGTTGGGTTCTTGGAATGGTCTCGTTGTAATTGTTATTGTTTTTATCTACTACTGCGTGATGAGGCACCCAAGGAAACAACATTGATATCGAAGGCTTCTTTCGATGGTTGAGAGACCAAATACAACATTAGTGGATATTGAGAGACGATAGGAGTGGATTTCTTCTACGATTCCATGTCTTATTCTCTCATTATGAGTGGAGTTCTGTGTTATGCTATGATTCCATGCTCTAATATCTCATTACAAGTGGAGTTCTGAGTTCTTCTATGATTCCTTTCTCTAATCCCTCATTACGAGTGGATTTATGAGATTTTCCATGATTCCATGATTCCATGCTCTAATCCCATTATCAATTTTTTGTTTGTTGCGTGAGAGGGTGCAAATTCTAGTGTTCCAATCTAATATATATTCTATAAACATGAACCCCGTCATGGATTGATCGATTGTGATTTCCAACTAATTAAAATTTAAAGTTAAAATGAGCCAGATGTAATGGTTACTATTTTTACAATCAGAAAATTGTTATGTAAACCCACAATGAGACTCTCTATCCATTGTACTGGCCTCCATACTTACCTCTCTGCTCATAACTAGCCTGATGCTTAGTATGAATGGTTATTAGCATCTTGGATGAGATATTCCCAGTCCTATACATGGCAGGGGTCCTTGGACTTAGTCTCGCTCACTTTATCCACCTCAACATAGTTTAAGGTTTGTTTGGTTGATTACAACTTTCTTTCTTGTGGTCCTAGTAGACACTTCATTAATGTTCAAATATTTGAGAGCTTTGTAGGTCTTACATGCTTCGCCAACAAGTTATTTATGGACATGTCACCTCAGATCTCATGACAACTCACACCACACCAATAGTTAGATGACCTCATCCAACTCTTGGATATGGGTTGCAACATCTTGATAGCAAACCATATCTCAGAGCATATTTTCCTAGTCTTCTAGATCCTCCCACCAATGATCTGTTAAGTTTTTCTTGCTTATAGACTCTAATGATAGGAGAGATAGCATCATGATGTTGATTTCTCCCCAGGTAAGCGTTTGCAACCAACACTTCCACTTCCAACATTGTTGGAAGTGCCTTCAAATATATATTTTAATATGTAATTAAATTTGGTCATATTATTGCTTCTAAAACACGCTGCTGAAAAAAGAAAAGCAGCAACCTAACACAACCTATTATAGGTCCACAATTCTTTTCTCAAGCACAGATTTTTGGGCGTTGAAACCTTTTGACAACTCCCTATTCCTCGTAGAGGCCCTAACATCCATCAATATGCCCTGGAAGGTTTTATTAATGTGCAACATGTTAAGTTTTCAGTGCATGGTAAGCAGATTCTACACTCAGAAAATTATTGTTATAACTAGCTAATTGAAAACTGTAATCTTAAATAAAAATTGCAACTTATGAATTCTTTAATCTTCAAAGAAAATATATTGAAAACACAAAAAAAACATACAAGAAAGGAATATGGTTAGCACTGAGACTTAGATTCACATCTATGTTTCTAATCAAATCTGAAAACAGTAAGCTAATGTAATCTTGAAATGTTGATCGGGCCACCATCGAACCTTTTTATAGGCAAGGAGAAATATAAGGTACAATGAATATGGTCACATGCACAAGATTGTGCCACTTTAAAATATCAAATAGTAGCTGTAATGAACAAACAATTTCCTTGCATAGATAGATGACACAAGTGAAGTGTGCCTCTATTGGAGATGAACTTGCATCATCCTAAAGACTTGTACCTTAACTAACAATAATAATCCACATGCATGACAACCTATTTTATCTAGGGAATTGTACCTTCTAACTAACTATGCATGGAAACTACTAACTAATGAAAACAAAGAAATAAGATTGACTGCTAAACATGGAAAAGCATCTAAAATAGAAATGAATTGAGGATGCTTCATGTATGCTTTTTCCATGCATGCACCCTTTCTCTCTCCTCCATAAATGACTTCTGCTCTCATTTATCGATGTACAAAAGAACTGAAGGAGGGTTTGCTGCTGTTGCTGTAAGAGAAAGGTGTCATTGTTGGAACATAGTCTAGATTACACATAAGAAAAGGATTAAAAAAATAAGGCTGATATATGATCATAGAATGAAGTGTCAATATTATAACATCACTTATTTGTACCCATGTAAATATAGTCCATCCATTTTTGGATGTAGTACAAACATAAATCTGACAACCAAAGAGCATGAAACTGGCTATTACTAGATCTTAAAAATACCACAACAATATCATCCAATGGCTAGGTTGCATCTTCCAATGCTTCTTCTTCATTGCAATAAAATATCTCAGCAATAAGGCTATCTCTTGTGGCTCTAAGATAAATATGAAAACAAGTTGGACCTTTTCCACCATCAATAAGACATTTAAGGATTAAGGACGAAGAAAAGCCAGATCTAAAACTATGTGACACACTTCATTTTAAGGTGTGTTGTCCTTGTTTTAATTGTTGTAATTTTATAACCATACACTGAAAAACCATTATGTTTCCACACTACAATTATGGCTTCCTCCAAGATCATTTCTTTTTTTACCATCATAAGTAGATTTTGCACTCAAAAGGTAACTTTAAATCTTGAAACCTATGAAAACAATAGCCTTCAAAACCAAAATATACAAATATGTAGACACATAATGTAGAAAAATAAAAATAGTGAATGCATAGATATGAGCTCTAAATCATGTCTATCTTCTATTGAATACATAAAGACAAAAATACATAGAAATAACTAAAAAAAAAAATCTTGCTAATCTTCGTTGAAGCCCTAACCCCAGTCTAATCACCCAGTGTGCTCCAACTGCATGGATAAATGTTCAAGGTAAGTTCATCTAAACTGGAAGATGAATTGGAGCATGCAGAAATGCATCCAATTCCATGATAATTTCTCCCTCTACCTAATATTGAACTTTATTATGTGCAATCCATTTGATTAACTAGCGATCTACTTTCACCTAATGATAGATCATGTGCATAGAACTAAATTGAACTGAATCTAAATTCAAAATTGAACTAAAGAAAAAATGGAATTTCTAAATCTGAAACAATGTGCAAAATATAATTCACTGAAGGTGGGAAACCTGGAAATATACTAAGATAGGTGCATGGATCATGCCTCCCCACAGTACTGTGCATAGGGTAACAAAACATACTTATATTATATGGACCTGCAATAGGTGTGCCCTTATTGTTGTTGTATGAATCTGTTGTTATACATGCTTATTAAGTGTGCCTAGGTACTGTGGAGAAAACCATTGCAGATAAAAGAGGTAAAAACTCAAACACTCCCTTTAGTGTGGAATTTTTTCTCCACCAAACCTAGTGGGTTCTTGAATGTGTTGTTCAACTTCCCCTTTTCCAGGGGCTTAGTGAAGATATCTGCAGCCTACTAACTTGTTTGATAATACACTAGTGCCACTACTCTCTTTTGAACTCTGTTATGAAGAAAATGGTACTTGATGTCAATATGCTTGGAGTAGTCATGGAATATTGGATTTTAAGAGAGTATGATATGACATTGGTTGTCAAGATATCTACAACCCGCTAACTTGTTTGATAATACTCTAGAGCCACTACTCTCTTTTGAAATCTGTTATGAAGAAACAAAATGGTACTTGATGTCAATATGATTTTAGTTGTAGAATACTAGATTTTAACAAAGTCTGATATGACATTGATTGTCTCATAGACCATAGTAGGATTCAAGATCTCAATTGTCAGCTTTTTTGTGAACTTGTGAAGTCGGAAGAATTCATAACTAGCATTCTTTGTTTCCATGTGCTCTGCCTTAGATGAACTGTGACTGATGCTTGCTTCTTTCGAAACCAAGATATCGCTCTTGAACCCAAACCAAAAGAACAATTTGAAGAAATCTTCATGTCACTATAATCCCTTCCCATCCAGAATCATTAACCCCATATGGCATCAACTTACCATAATGTAGTGTGCCCTTTAAGTAACATAGCACATTTTTAATGGCTACCTAGTGACTATGCCTTGACTTAACCATATGTTGGCTCAAGGTGCTTACTACAAAACATATATTAGTTCTGTTATTAACCACATACATCAAACACCCAATCCATTTGTGCATCCTCTAGAGGACTAGAAATGATAAGACTATTCTTGCCAAATGAAAAAGGGTGGAAGAGGGGTAAACCTTTTGGGAAGGAAAGCTATTAACTAACCATCAACCTATCCTTTCTAGTATTTTAGAACTGAATTTACTTTATCAACATCCAGGCTTATATGCTTGGGTTGGGTTGGTTTAAAGCCAAAGCAGGAAAATCCCAATCCTTAAGAAATTTATTAAGACTGCTAATGGAAGTGTCTCCATAACCCATAGTCTCTTGCAACAAAATAACCATAGTCTTATCATTTTGGGGAAAGGAAATTGTGGGTTTTACCAATGATGGAAGGAAAAATTCTCTATTACGGGGTAGGAAGAAAAATATTCTCTAAAGGCCTTAACATATCATTAGAATAAAATCCAACCCAACCCTTCATGGATGGTCCCTTGCAAATACCTTGGTCTCTTGTTGTATCTTTTACTGATCTCTCCCCCTCAGATTCTCTTAAGGATAGGTGTTGTAATGTCTCTAGTCGTCATCTTCTTCTGGGTCCCTCTCCACCCTCATCGATTTTCCACCATGATCATATACCATTTGGGTGTTTTCCCAACCTTCGGTCATGTCCCTTTTAGCCAGCAAGAAAATGGGCGAGCCTATGAATACTGTTAGGTCAGGGCTAAGATTGGACCTCGAGCTGAGCTATAGCAGTAATATCCAGAAACTTCAGGGCAATGTGCTCGAGAAACAGAAGAAATGGCTGGATACAGGTCATGCATGTCCTAAAGCACGGGAGGTATTTCCTTACCAGCCATACCTTCGCTTTCCCTCATGCCTTTGAATCTCATCTTGACACGGCGGTGGAGTGTTAGTTGTGCTTAGACTTAAAGCAGTTTGGTTTTATTATCTCTCTCTTCTTGTTGGATAGGATGAGACGAGGGGGTGAGGTACGAACCCACTTGCCTCCCTTTCAAATATCTATAAGTGGAATTAATCAATGTTGTACAAGTACATAAGAAAAATATGATCCAAAATGGATTTTGGATAGACTTCTAAGTCTAAGTGCTCCTCACAGAGAAAATGAAAGTCCAAGGATGCTCTTGGAAATAGTCCCATCACATAGATATTTTCATTATGGATCTACTGCAACTTGAGTGGGCTAAAACAGACCTCGAATGCATAAGTTATCGTAGAAAGAAGATTGCCCTTGTCCTTTGAAAAAGGAGGCATTTCTCCAAAAAAATGGCTAAAAAGCTTTATAAAGGAAAATCGCATTGGAAGGGTTGAGCGGAGGACCTAAAGCGGAGGCAGAAGTAATCCCTAACTGTGACCTTTGACTTATCGCATCGGAGATAGGCCCACATGTGATATTGGGACCCTGGGCTATGTGATGGAGCAATTGTGATCAGCAAATTGACGGATTGGAAATCGGCACATCAAAAAAGGGAAGGACCCCTCGGCCACTGTGACATGCGATTGCCAACTATTGGCGTCGATGTATGGCATATGTAAATACTTGGGCCGTAGTGAATGTGATATGCGATATACCGATTTTTGGCGCGCAGTATTAGCCATTGGATTGGAAAAAAGATCAACGGCCAAGATTTAATCGGCGGTCGGGAGATCTTTGATCCCCGACACAAAGGACCGATGCAATAGTAATATGTGATGCGATATGGACTGTCTACTTGGGGATTAGATCAACGGTCTATATTTAATCGATGATCAGTGATTGGCGAACCTCAATAATAGGGCCAATGCGATTGCGATATCGATAAGCGATAAAAGGGCTGGACCCCATTAGATTATAGACCCGATTCTATAATTTTTGAAGTCCGAGAATTCAGATTTTTTAATGTATTCCCTTTTATTTGGGGTTTTGGCCAATCCACCTATGCGATGTGATATGCGACTAATGGCGGACCCGATAGGGTTTATAGGGGAAATTTAGTGGAATTTGAAATCTAGATTTCACGCCTGATAATGTATTTTTTGGAAAATTTCTGTGTATTGGAATTTTTGTCCATTTTCGGGTTTTTTCCTGGAAAAAGGCATCGATCCCTTTGTAACAGCTCCTGATCATTGTGCCACACTGCAAGCGGGCATTTTGTAGACAATGATGTGTTTGGGAATGCGCAGAGCCATAGAGCCACAAAGACAGATGGCCAGTTGAAGAGATAGCGAGCAGAGAAGCCGCAGGGTCATAGAGGGATGATTGCACGTAGAGAAACGATTGGGGAAGCCGTAGAGCTAGAAAAAGGCCTCAAAGGAGTCAGAGAGCTCAATGGACAAGGTCTCTGAAGCTTGCTATAGCTAACATGTAGAGAGATGGAGGTCGCTGAAGGATAGTTGTTAGCTGAGAGAGAGCGAAAAACCAAAGAGCATGATTGACTGGCAGCAAAGCTGCTAAAGGTTGTTGGAAGGCTGCAAAAGGTTGCTTGGAGGTCGAGTGAACCATTGATGCATGCAAAGGCTGAGAGAGAGCTCAGAGAAGCCAGAGCCGAGAGCCAGAGCAAGAGCTAGAGCCAGAAAGCTGAGAGCTTCAGAGCCAAGGATGAGATGGTGTTCTAAGCCCATTGTGTTTTTTGTAAACCAGTGGAGTTGAGTGTGGAGCTTGTAAAAGAACTATTGCCATAATCCCAGAGTGCCTAGTTGAGTTGACTAGAGCTCCAAAAGATGTAGCCCAAGAGTTTGGGTGAAATCCAAATTAATATTGCCATTATGTGTGTTGTTTTATTGCTGCATCTTGCTTCTATGCATGTGTTTTTTATTTGCTGCTTTACTTACTGTCATATGTATTTTATACCAGCATAAGAAAGCGAACTTACAACACATAACAGTTTTTAAAACAAATATAAGAATACACCTATGTTCAAGCACATTATAAATTCCGCATTGGTTAATCAATAAATCTTGGGAATATATAAGCTTTGGAAGTGGGAGAGGTTCTTGTAAGCTTGACAAGAAGCCTTTAATACCCCATTTTCAGATCAGGTGGTATCATAGCCTGAGATTGATTAACCCTACCTTCAAAGAAGGTTATATCAGAATTCTTGATTTATAGAGAAAATATTGCTTGTCTGAAAGGTGTTTAAACAGTTAGAGGTTGATTGTATGCTTGTTGCAGACTGACTATTGTTTGAGTTTGCAGAGGTAAAGGGAAAGCTATTGATAGCTCAGTCCAGGAAGGACAAGAAGGAAGAATGGCTAAAGACATTCTTCTTATCCCAAAGGACCTCAAGGCAATCCTTGAAGCACAAGAGGTTTGTTGCAAAAGGTTGCTTGAATAAGCTCTTTGTTAATCTTGTTTGAAGTTATTTTGTTCATTGGAATAATGACAACTTCTACAAGTGAGTCCTCAAATTCCTCCTTCATCACAAGATTCTTTGATGGAGACATGAAGCAAGACTTGTTCATCAATGACGGACAAGATGAAGGGAAATGTATGAGGGAATGGAAGAAGAGCATCATACCTTAGAGAGGCAGTTTAATTCCATGGAGGAAGAGAAGCAGTTTGCTTTCTAACAAATATGCAACGAGAATGGAAGAGGCAACTTCATATTGCAAATAGAACCTGAAAAGGATGCATGCGTGGAGTCACAAACTTTGATTGCAGAATCCTTGGGTCAGTATCAACTGAAGGAAGAGGGTAAACCATTCCAGCAGTTGTCAAATTCTCGCTAAGAATGCCTTGTATTGGTTCTTTTTGAAACATACTAGAGGCATAGGTTCCAAGCTAATGTCCAAGATGGGCTATGAAGGAAAAGGCTTGGGTAAACATGCATAAGGTATTGTTGAGCCAATAATAGTTGAGGAATGGCCTAATATTTGGGTCTTGGTTATGGAGAGTCTTATGGAGAAAGTTCCAAAGTTGCCATGAAGGCCATTGAAACAACCCTAAGAAGGAGTTGCATTACAGGTCTTCTACCTCAAGAGTTTGAAGATTGTATTCAGGAGGAATGCCATAGCTTGAAACATCATTTGCAGGATGCAGGTGTTCAGAAGCACACACTGGAACCAGAAAGTTCTAAAAACTCTAATAGCCTTGAAGAGATTGATGGTGTTCCAAAGGGAGCCACTTCTTCATTTGATTCACCTCCTCAAGAAGGCAATAAAGGTGAAAGAGAAAGGTATAAATTTGGTTCTACCCGTATTCCTTTTGATTTTGTTCAGCATGATAAATTTCCACACAGATATGGGAAAATAATTGCATGCTCCTTTTGTGGTTTGGATAACCATAATTTTTTTAGATGTTGGAAGAAAATGGCCACATATAGGAAAATTTTGAAGGAAAGAAAGAAAGAAGCCAAAGGTCTATTGGACAAGGAAAGTCATGCTGTCAAGAGGATGCACATGTGTTGCACTTACTGCCATAAGAAAGGGAATCTTGCTGAAAATTTTTGGATTCTGAATCCAACAATGCTTCCACAAAAGCTGAAGAAAGTGGAAAGTGAAGATGGCAGAAATGGAAAGGAAGTTTCCATGGATGATGTGTTTAAGGATGATTCACATGTTGATGCTAATGTGCAGAGAAAGGTAAGACCTTTGAAATAGATTGGTAAGAAATGGTTAGAGCTCTTATCCAATTAAGATTGCTTGTCTATTGATGCATCTGTTTGCATTTCTTTGTTAATAGAATGCAAGTTGCAGGATTTTACCAAGTTGAGTAGGAGACTCACTTTATTGCTGCAACATTATATGTTCATTTCAGCTTCGAAAGTACAATGTGCTTAAGTGAAAGTTGAAGGATGAAATGCATGCATAAGCTTGATATGCATGAACACAGGGATGTTAGTGATTTTCCTTGTATTTGAACATGTATGTGTAATTAACTTGAAGGGTTGATTGCTTTGGCATGCCTGTAATGAAATATTGACTTGAGAAGAGTTGAATTGGTCTCCAAGATGGAGATGATGATGAAGTGTTTCATCTTTTGAAAAAGAGTCCTAATGGTCTTTTTCTACATGCTTGACTTGAAGGGTCATTTGTTTTAAAGAAATGTTTTGTGGGTTTGTTATCTAGCCCATCATTTGTATGTAGATGTAAGACATGGAGGTATTCATAAGATGTGAAATCTGTTTCTTTTGTTGAATCAGGAGTTTAGTCCATCCATTTGTTGTCTGTATTTCTGTTGTTGTTAATAGTTGTTGTTGACAGCTTTTCAAACAAGTACAAATGAGAATTTTGTGAAGTAGATGTACTTCACATTTGTTTGAGCCACCTTGGATCAATGATCAAGGCAGAAAAGTTGAAACTACCTTCTGTGACCATCTCAACAGGAGTTCTGTAGGAAGGTAAGGAGGAAGGTAGTTCACAGAAAGAAGATTGCCTTTGTCCTTTGAAAAAGGAGGCATTTCTACAAAAAAATGGATAAAAAGCTTTATAAGGAAAAATCGCATCGAAAGGGTTGAGCGGAGGACCTAAAGCAGAGGCAGAAGGAATCCCCAACTGTGACCTCTGACTTATCACATCGGAGATAGGCCTGCATGCGATATCGGGACCCCAAGCTATGCGATGGAGTGATTGCGATTGGCGGATTGATGGATCGGCGATTGGCACATCCAAAAGGGAAGGACCCCTAGGCCAATGTGATACATGATTTCCAATTATTGGTGTCGGTGTATGGCATATGAAAAGACCCGGGACATAGTGAATGCGATATGTGATATATCGATCTACGATGCATGATCTCAGTCGTCGGATTGAAAAGAGATCAACGGCCAGGATGTAATTAGCGGACGGGAGATCGGTGATCCCCGACACAAAGGGCCGATGCGATAGCAATATGCGATGTGATATAGACCGTCCGATTGGGGATCAGATCAATAGTCCAAATTTAATCGATGATCAATGATTGACGAACCCCGATAATAGGGCCAATGCCATTGCGATAGCGATAAGCGATAAAAGGGTCGGACCCGACGGGATTATAGACTCGATTCTATAATTTTTGAAGTCTAGGAATTCATATTTTTCAATGTATTCACGTGTATTTGGGGTTTTGGCCAATCCACCTATGCAATTTGATATGCGACTAATGGCGGACTCGATAGGGTTTATAGGGGCAATTTAATGGAATTTGAAATATGGATTTCACGCCTGATAGTGTATTTTTCGGAAAATCTCTGTGTATTGGAATTTTTGTCCATTTTCGTGTTTCTTCCTGAAAGAAGGCACCGATCCCTTTGTAATAGCTCCTGATCACTGTTCCACACTGCAAGCAGGCATTTTGCAGACAATGATGCATTTGGGAACGCGCAGAGCCAGATGGCTAGTCAAAGAGACAGGGAGCAGAGAAGCTGAAAGGCTACAGAGGGATGATTGCATCCTGAGAAACGACTCTGGAAGTCACAGAGCTAGAAAAAGGCCTCAAAGGAGTAACAGAGCTCAATGGACGAGGTCACTGAAGTTTGCTATAGCTAACATGCAGAGAGATGGAGGTTATAAAGAGAGCTTCAGCGTAAATCACATAAGAAATATTTTTGCCAATGCGTTTCGAACCAACCAATGTGGTTCATCATCAGGACAAGTTGAAAGTACAGATCAAGACCATCGTGTTAAATAGTATAAGCAGAGACTCCAACAGCTAAAACCCTCTAACGGATGGAGGTTGTTGAAGGAGAGTTGTTAGATGAGAGAGAAAGAAAAGCCAGAGAGCACAATTCACTGGCAGCAAAGCTGCTAAAGGTTGTTGGAAGGTTGCAAAAGGTCGCTTGGAGGTCGAGCGAACCATTGATGCATGCAAAGGCTGAGAGAGAGCTCAGAGAAGCCAGAGTTGAGAGCCAGAGCCAGAGCCAAAGCGAGAGCCTGAGTGAGAGCTAGAAAGATGAGAGCTTTAGAGCCAAGGATGAGATGGTGTTCTAAGCCCATTGTGTTCTATGTAAACCAGTGGAATTTAGTGTGGAGCTTGTAAAATAACTGCTACCATAATCCCAAAGAGCCTAATTGAGTTGACTAGATCTCTAGGAGACGTAGGCCAAGAGTTTGGGTGAACTCCAAATTAATATTGTTGTTATGTGTGTTGTTTTATTGTCGCATCTTGCTTCTATGCATGTGTTGCTTATTTGCTTCTTTACTTACTGTCATATTTAATTTATACTAGCATAAGCAAGTGAACTTACAACACAACGGTTTTTAAACAAATATAAGCATACACCTATGCTCAAACACATTATTAATTCCGCATTGGTTAATCAATAAATCTTGGGAATATATAAGCTTTGGAAGTGGGAGAGGTTCTTGTAAGCTTGACAAGAAGCCTTTAATGCCCCATTTTCAGATCAAACGACCATTAAGATGTATGCATATGATTCGACCCTTAATAAAGAGCTCTTTTATTTGGTGTAGTCGAAACTAAGTCAAGGCCCAGGGCTCAATCCCCCATCCTGCAACTACATATTAAAGGGTTTTACATTGCAACAAAAGATAAGGAAACACAACTGATATGAATGCAATTTGAATAACTATTGAGGGATTATTCAATTCTTAGTGAAATACTTGTCTATTCTAGGCAAACCATATTTTGAAACATAAATAGTTTGACAATGCTAACTCAACTT
>APFE030298692.1:0-16694 GCA_000404065.3 Pinus taeda
TACACCTTATGGTATCTCCCCTAATAGGTAAAATATCTTTGGATGCATGTCAGCAGGTTGGCATATGAATCCTTTACATAGCTTCTGGGTACTGATTTGGTTAAGTCTGAGCCTATGAATTCCGACTTCAAAAATTCTTGGCAGGGTGCCATTTCGAATTTAAATTTCTTGAACCATCTTTCTTGGCCTCTTGGTATCTCGGTGACTACAGATATGACCTTAGGAGAAATTGGAATTATAGCACTCCAACTCTTGAATTCAAACTAGTGAAATTGAAAGAAAAATCTTTGGTTACTTGAACATGACCACCTTGAATTTTTTCGTAGAATCTCCAACAACCCACCTGTTTGAATGCATGTTCAACCTCTTTGCTTCTCATGAGAACATCTAAACCTTCAGGCTTAGCTCTAAGACACTGGCCTGATCTGTGATTTTTCCTTTCTTTAGACATGTCTATGAAATCCCTGCAAGAAAACTTGAAGATAAACCTGCACTGTATCGGTTTGAACACTGCCTCGCTTGAGCTTTCAAAAAGTTCTGATGAGTGCCATCCTTAAGCTTGCCAATTGTCTTCTTATGCATGAAAGGAACACGGGAAAAAACAAGACTAACTCACCTCACCTTACTTTTCTTGAAATTTGAAAGAATGCATACAGGACATCTAACGAATATAATGATGAGAATGAATGGCTGCATATGATAGGCATGGTTTAAGGACTGACACATGGTGATGAAACATTAATGGATTTTGATGGAAAATATAGCTAGACAAGACCTGGCATGAATCCTCGATTTCATAGCGCAACCAGTTCAAATTCTAGGATTTGCGCTAAGAAATCTCCTAGTTACGAATCCCTATTTTCATAGTGCACATAGTGTATTTTTATGAGTTTACGCTACAAAAACTCCCAGTTGATTTCGTAGCGCATACCAACTTAAAAAAAATCTTAACACATGACACCTATGAACCATTGTGGGACTAATGATAGTTGAAATGAGATTGTTGACCTTATTTACCAATGGGAAGAAGACTCTATCGTATGTTTTAGACTCCCTAAACAAAACAATAGAAATGACTTGACCAAGATTGACTTACAACTTTGAAACCATACAAGTTGTCAATTTTTTTTTTTTTTTTAGTGATAACACCTGGACCAAGGGTTAGGGCTGCGAGAAGGTTAATCGTACACCTTCACGGAGCTACTGAAGGGCGGAATAAAGGGTAGACTGAAGAGCCTTCAAAAGCTTAGTGACCTGCACGAAAGTAGGGGCAGAGGGTATAAACTGACATCGTGACCATCTTAGGGTATAGAGACTTGGTTCCATCATCCACCCATATTGCTTCAGGTGAGGCTTCAGTCTGCACTCTGCAGGCTAATGCTGAAAGGGCCAGTAGTTTAGAGATTTGTTTGGCTAACTAATGCTAAACCTGGGTCAACCCCCCATGAAGCCAACAAGTGGTTCCATTGCTGGGATCGGAATCTGCATAAGAGATGTGTGATGCAATATCATTGGAATCCAGCTAAGAAAGAGGTCGAAGACTGGTTGGATAGGAAGATCCACGAATTCGCGGCACAGGAGAATAGAAATCCATGATTGACAAAGGAATAGTGACTGGACAGGTACTTGTATATAGAAATCCACAAGATCTTTTTCTGTTCCTTCCCAGTTGAGTTATATGAGTGGATCACGAAGCTAGCGAATAGCCAAGGAAGGTGGAGTGTTGACGGTCCTATTGTCTAGACCCTAGAGTTAGTACAGAGACTAGAAGCTTCTGAGGATAAGATCACTCGCGCTTTTGATCATTTGATCGATTGTATCATATGAGGATTTTTAATTGAATTCACGGTCGATACCTCAGTTAGTTACAGTGAGGTGGAGCAGCGTTTTTCCAAAGGTCCACGAGGTAAGTACTTGAAGTCTTTAAATACCTGGATTAAGATTTTATTGTGCAAAAAATGTTTATGCAGCTACCTTGATGTTCGGAGCTACGGAAGTGGAAATACTTACAAGAACGAAGGAAGAAAGGGTCCTAAATATATCCCACTGATTTCACCTTCGTTAGGTGACAAAGAGGGAGTAGCGCACGCTTCTCTGTGAAGTGCAGTTCAGTTAATAAAACAGGGATCGTTAGGTGACATTCCCATTGCAATAAGACTACATGAAAAACCGATGCAAGATCTGAATCTGGGGGTTTAGCAGATCCATGCGCAGTTGCAAAACCTTTGCCTTGAAATGAAAAGTTTGAAGCAGGACAAAACAGTTCAATCGAAGGTGCATGAAGAGATATGGCGCCTGAAGCGTAAAGGTCAGGGGCATGCCAAAGACCACTGCCCGATCTTTGCGAACTATATTACAGGAGGAGTATCGATGCCTTTAAGGCAAGAAGCCAAAGCAGGACTGAGCATAGGTCCTGCGTTGTGGTGCGCTATATGCCAGGTAGCAGGGAAACATACAACTGATAATTGTCATTTGCTGCAAAACTTTGTACAAACACTGCAACAACTGTTCTGCAACTTTTGCAAGTGGGTAGGGCATGATGAAAACAACTACCGAAGTTACAAATTGATGATGGACAAAACACCCACCTATAGAGTTCAGGCAGAAATGTAGCCCCCTGAAAAGAGCGTTGGGATGGAATGAACATGCTTTCAGGGGCATGAACATGGCCGAGGCAGAGGAGGACCTGCTAGAGGTCGAGGACAACTGATTTGTTACAGTTGTGGGGGACGAGGACACTATGCCCATGAATGCACTAACCCAACACATCCATTGTGCAAATATTGTACTCAGTTTGATCATGAGATAGAGGAATGTCCTATGCTGATAGTGAGGATACGCGACAAAGGGGTGCTACCACCATAGCCAACTGAGAACTTGCAAATGATGAGGGCTGAGCCTCGCGAAGAGGATCTGAAAGTGAATATAGTGCTCCAAAGTGGAATTTCAATGGGCGAAGATAAGGGGAAATAACCCAAAGATAGTGCATGGGTTCGCAAAGCTCCGAAGAAGGAGGCTAAATTTGATTTGGAGTGTGCATGCTAAACGTTCATGGAAGAAAAAAGGAGCTTCGGTGAGGCCTCTACCTTAGGGAGCCGGGATAAGCCTGTTTAGGAAATGGACCCTTCTATGCTTACGACCTTTCGAGAGACATGCATGAAGCTATTGTGTGATAGCAAGGTTGTGAAGGGGTTACAAGAAATTATAAATAGATGCGTCAAACACGCTCTGGGTGAACCGCATGTGGTATGGAAGATTGGTAATCATAAACCAAGGAAAGGGCGTGAGATGTGACTCACCGCGTAGATAGGAGAATATGAAATGGATAAGGTTATTCTGGATCTAGAGTTAGATGTGAAAATTTTGCCGAAGTAGACTTGGGAATGGATGGGGAGACCTGCACTGCAGTGGTATTCGATTCAGTGAAGGATGGAAAATTAGCAGAAGATCATCCCCATGGGATGACTATAAGGAGTAACTGTAGATATTGAAGGCACGAGCACATTGGCTAATTTTGAAGTAATAGAAATTGTGGATGACAACAACCCCTGCCCTGTGCTCCTTGGCATTGATTGGGCTAATGACATGAATGGGGTAATTAACCTAAAGAAGCGAAAGATGATATTTGAAAAGAAATCGCTTTGCGTAATAGTACCCCTAGATCCAGATGAAGGATCATGCTATATTGAACCAGTCCGTGATTATGAAATTGATGATGGTTTGGACTGCATATATAAGATAACAGTGTGAGACCAAGATTGGGTGAATCTGACAGTGGATGGACGAATTATGTGGGATCTCGAGAGTTCTTGCAACTCAGACTCAGACGAAGAATTAGAGCGCTGGCAGAATAGACTACATGAAGTAACCACGCTAAGCTGTAACATGATGACCCAGTTGTTGCACTGTGTGTCGTCAGAGGTAAGAAATTTTCCCACCTATGATGGCTTGAATGATGTGGATGTGTTTTTGGGTGCATTTGAGAGGGAAGTACCTGATAAGCTATGCTTCTAGGCTTTGGATTGCGCACTCTGCGCTACGCCCGCGAGATGGTGGGGTACGCATAAGGGTAGTTTTGATGACTGGTGCGAGTGTAAGAGGATGATGAGAACACAATTTGGGAAGCGAAGGTATGAATGACATACAAGTATGATGGGAAGGATGATATACGTGCACACTTGGCCAAATGGGATAAGGCCTATGGAGTGAAGCCCCAACCTGAATGGGTGCAATTATTCTGTCACACCTTAGATGTCATCATGATGAAATGGTACTTGGAGGCAGAGCTCTGCCATGGCACATGTGAATGGGATATTTTGCACGAAGGATTCATAATGACATTAAACTTCAAAGATAGGTTTGACTGTATTGATGAATAACTACAAGAAGTTAAAGCAACAATCTTTAGGATACCGCAAGATCCTTTGGATCTGATTCAACTTGATTGGAATACTTAGCTGAGCCACACACTAGAATGCTATAATGTGACTGCTGAAGAAGAAGACAAGGATCCAAGAAATATTAATATCCCTGAAACCAAGGGTCACCGCGAGGTCAAGGGACCATAGATTGAGAATACTGGTTTAACCGTGCCACTAAAAACGAAACAGGTAAATATTGGTATGGAGGCGGAGCCCAAATTTGCAAATATTAGAGATTATTGGGATGACACGACGGTAGATAAGGTCGTTGAATTTCTCCACGAATACCAGGATTTGTTCCCTACCAAGTTTACGGAGTTAAAGGGGATAATAGGAGACCTGAGTGTTATGAAGATCACGTTAAAATGCGATACGAAGCTGGTTAAGCAAATACCTTACCATATCAATCCGAAGTATAAGGAGAAGGTCTGCCTGGAGTTAGATAAGATGCTCGTGACAGGCATCACTGAGCCCGTAGAAGAATCTGATTGGGTAAGCCCAATGATGGTACAAGAAAAGAAGCAGAAGGATGAAATAAGGATATGTGTAGATCTTAGGAAGTTGAATGATGCTTGCGTGCATGATCCTTTCTTGACTTCGTTCACTAATGAGGTATTGGATAATGTAGGTGGCCAATAAGCATACTCCTTTAGTGATGGGTTCTCTGGGTACCATTAGATCAAAATTGCACCTGAAGATAGAAGCAAGACGACCTTCATGACTGAGTGTGGATGTTTTTAGTACACTGCAATGCCTTTTGGATTGAAGAATGCACCTGCGATTTTCTTGCGCATAATCATTACTGCATTCAAAGAATTCATTCATAAGTTTCTGGAGGTGTAATTTGATAATTGGATTGTGTTTGGGCTTGTGAAATGCCATGTGGAAAACCTACGCTTAATGCTAGATACTTGTCGAAGGTACTATATTGCACTCAATTTGAAGAAGTGCTTGTTTTGTGTTCCTTTTGGGACTCTGCTGGGTCATGTGGTTTGTAGACAAGGACTGATGGTAGATCTCGTGATGATCATAGTGGTACTTAACTTAGAGGTGCCAAGTAGTGTGAAACAACTGCATGCAACCTTAGGACAGACTGGGTACTACAGGAAGTTTATCAAGGGCTATGCCCAGTTCACCCACCTATGGAGAAGTTGTTGAAAAGGATTTCATGTTCTATTGGAATGAGGATTGTCAGAAAATCTTGGATGTATTGAAAGGAAAAATTGTCACTACACCGATTTTAGTCTTCCTGGATTGGAGGAAGGAGTTTCATGTACATGTAGACGTGTCATATATAGCACTGGGAGCAATACTGACACAGGATGGCAGAGTAGAATTAGTCCATCCTATAACGTTCACAAGCAAAAGGTTATCCAAGGCTGAGAAGAACTATTCCACCACTGAGCGCGAAGGGTTAGACATGGTAAACACGCTCCAGAAGTTTAGACACTATTTGCTGGGTGGACATTTTAAGATGTATACGGATCATTCTCTGTTGAAATACTTGGTCAATAAGCTTGTGTTGGGGGGGAGAATCTGTAGGTGGTTGTTATTATTCCAGGAGTATGATTTTGAAGTTATTGTGAAGCCTGGATGAATGAATGCGGGACCAGACCATCTGTCACATATCGAAACGGGGGAAGAACCCACTAAGTTGGAGGAGAGATTGCCTGACGCGCAACTATTTACAGTGTGCGTCACAGATGGTCACTTTGAAGACATCATACACTTCCTAACGACAGGAACTGCCCCAGAAGTCTACATTGTCTAGTAGAAAAAGGAGTTAGTGGTGCGCGCGATAGACTTTTCTATCATTGCCGGACATCTGTACAAAATGGGATCTGATGAAGTATTACGATGATATGTACCAGAATTTGAAAGGAGTAGTATTCTTGCGGATGCTCATGGGGGTGCCGAGGGAGGGCATTATGCAGGAAGGCGCAATTACATAGAAGATTCTACGTGCAGGGGTGTGGTGGCCACTGCTCCATCAGGATTCAAAAGCTTACTACAAAGAGTGTGATGTGTGTCAAAAGACTAGCAAGCCATTGCGGAGAGATGAGCTACCTCTAAACCCACATATTCCATTACAACCTTTCAAGAAATGAGTGATAGATTTTGTGGGACCCATTTAGCCCCAAGGGAAGAAGACAGGTGTGCAGTACATTATCACTGTGGTTGAGTATTTGACTTGATGGGCGGAGACATAGCCTGTGAAGGACTACACAAACGCGACTACTACAAAGTTCCTCTTTGAGTATGTACTAACGTGATTTGGGTGTCCAAATATTTTGATGAGTGATCATGGTACGCACTTTGTGAACGAAACAATCAGTGTGATAACGAAAGAATTTTAGGTGTATCACTAGAAAATGACGCCTTATCACCCACAAGCTAATGGGATGGTGGAATCATTCAATAAGGTGTTGGAGAAAGTGCTGACCAAGGTTTGCAATACTCAGTGAAGTGATTGGGACCTATGCATACCCGTAGTACTATGGGCCTATCGGACGACATGAAAAAGGTTGACTGGACGGACACCCTTTAGCCTTGTATATGGTGTTGAAGTAGTAATGCCCATGGAATACATTGTGCCTGGTTTGCGCATAGCAGCACTCACGGGTATGATGGATCACAGAGCCCTAGAGGAGAGGCTCACGCAGCTTGCTGAGCTTGAGGAAGAGAGATTTCTAGCTGGATTTCACCAACATGTCCAAAAGCAACACGAAAAAGCATGGCATGATCGACACATTAAGTTGCGCACCTCTAAGGTAAATGATCTGGTTTTATTATATGACAACAAGTTTGATAAATTTATAGGAAGATTTAGAATGCACTGGCTAGGGCCCTATGTCATTAAGGAGATTACTAATGGTGGAGTAGTTCAGTTGGTTAAATTAAACGGAGATCCCTTCCCAGGAAAGGTGAATGGCAGTCGATTGAAGCCATACACCGTTGATCTGGCCAGGTGAGTATACAAAGGTAGCATAGTCTTAGCACTCCAGGGAGCTGAAAGGAGGCGCGGGACTATAAACTACATTGCCCGAATTGGGGAACTGCACAATTGAAGGATTGTGTGGAATGAGGAAATGTCATAGGGTTCGTGACAATGCGAAGAGAGCTGCGCTACCTAGGAAAAAATCACGTAGGTCAGCTGGAAAGTGACCACTAAAGTCACTGTTCATGATTTGATGGTAAGAATGCGGCCAAATGGAGCAGGTGACCAACATTTAAGACAAAATTTATGGGTAAGATCCTTGGAAATCTGCTGCCAATCTGACATTAATGAATTGAATGTGGGGCGAATGGTCGGATTTGAATTCAAAATGACCTATAAATTATAGGTGGAGGTCCAACGAAAAACACTTGGCATTTTGAACATTGAATTTGTGAACTCTCATATGTGCATGACCCGCACATTTTTCGAATAATTTCTTGACTTCCCCGTGTTTGATCGGTTTGCAGTGTCTAACAGCAATTTCATCTGTGATTTTATCCCAAGATCTGAAGCTATGGACGCCGAAGCAGTGACAACTGAGGGGGCTATGCCAAAAGTTGTTAGGGAGGCGGAGGGTGCTGCTCCAGAGGTTGCAGAGGTACTAGCTAAAGTACCCAAGTCACCATGGATGCCTAGACTGAATCCTACCTCGACCAAGGAGAGTGCAAAGGATATGAAGGGTAAGCAGGCTACGATACCAATGTGCACATCGCCTAGAAGAAACCCACAGAAGGACAGGCCATCCACACAGGTAAAGGGCAAAGCCATTAACTTGGAGTTGGAGGAGGAAGAAATTGAGGACATCCCAATGGATGATGGGGATTTGGGGGTGGAAGTGGAGGAAGTTGAAGTCAAGGGTTCTAACCTTATCACTAAGTTACTTGAATACGTCCCTCCCCGCAAAGGCAAGACCAAAGTACCGAAGGACATTGACAAAAGCAAGGTCGCCTTGCACACACCTTTGTTGCCGGTTGAGATTGTCTTTGAAGGACCGCACTTGGGGCAAGGTCCTTTGTTAAAATTGGAATATTAGGACTTAGCTGACCATGAGAAGTTCCCGCACTTGGCAAGAGACCAACTAATGCGTCGCGTTGTTGACACAACCACTAGGATGATTGCATTGGTGTTGGTTTTAACCCCGTAAAGAAATTACCTGCATACGAATTCTTAAACACAAAAAATAAACAATGCAAGAGCATAACACATAAAACACATATACACAGAGATTTTCCCCTAGATCCCAAAACCATGGACCAAAAACCATCGCATCCAAAACCATGTATGAAAATCATGCACGAAACCATAGGTAGGTTCGCCCAACCTAATATAGGGTCCAAAACACAAAATTTTCCGGGGCGCTGCCATAGACCTCATAGAGGGGGGTTACCTGCAGCCCTCAAACCCCCTATGACCGCCCCACTACACAACCGGCGCAACAAAGGGGGGGCTACCCCCCTGCCCAAAACCCCTCAGTTAACTATGTGAGCTAGTCGTGGAAAGAATATAACACAACAAGTGGCCCAGGGGAGTAGACAAGGCAAGTCTTCTCAACTTGCTATGGGTTCCACACTATAATCGCACCTACATTACAGTATTGGTCATCAAGCAGCTGTTATTCTTGGTGCATGATGGGTGTCTGTGGCTAGAGGAGCCGATACCTATCACTGACAGGCTGATCCATAGGATCATGCGACTGCCCTATACAAGGGAAAATCTAGCCATGATGTTTGGCAGAAAAGGTGGTGAGCAGGCCCTCACAGAGGCCATGATGGAGAAATTCAAGCTCGTGAAGAAGCCGCGAGGCTATGCCATCTCGAGTATCTATGACCATGTGGTCAAGGTAGCCATGCAGATTTTGGCAGGAAAAATTTTGAGGAAGTGTCGCACAGATGAAGTGTCGGCACTAGTCGTTGCTCTAGCGGCCCAATGCACCGAAGGAGTCCAGTTTAATTGGGTGTGCTATCTCTACAGTGAGTTCCTTGCGAACTGCCACGAGGTGCATGAGCTTAGCAAGACCTTCCACTATTCGTGAATATTGCTTTCTATTGTGCTGGTAGCCTAGGAGTAGCTGGAAGATAGTCAATTCCCCTCGGTCACACCAAACCTACCAGGAGCAGCGAAGTACGCTTTGCTGTGGGTGACCAAGGATGCTCACCGCATCAAGGATAGCAAGATCTTCTGGATCTTGATGGAAATGAACATACACATGGCTATCTATCGAAAACCAATATCGTCACCTACTATGTTTACCAAACTGTAGGAGTATGTGGAGTTCAAGGCAAAATTTAGCCACGTAGCGATTAGGGCACGAAAGGACCCTGAGTAGACATGGTATGAATTGCCTTACTTGGCAATAAACGATGTGATTGATGCAGGTCTTGACCATTGGCCGGCAGAGTGGCGCACTACCTCAAACTTGGCAGTGGGCTCGAGCAAGTCTGCTGCGTAGTGAAAAAAGGAGGAGGCCAAGCTCAAGATGGTGTAGTTGGCCAAGAAGAGGAAGAAGGAGGCTGCTAACAAGGCCCAGGCAGAGCGCGATGCCGCCCGGCAGGAAGAAAAGCAGACAGGTGAAAAAAAGCATGGCTCTAACAAAGGTGTGAGGTTGCCTTCGCTCGGAATAGAGGAAGAAACAAACGAGCAAACAGAACAACATGGAGTGGACCTGCAGATGGTGTCGTATCACATCAAGCGTCCAAGAGAAAGAGAAAAAGTGGGGCCAATGAAGAAATCCAAGGCCCGTAAGGCGTCAATGGACCCAATCACCCTCACAGAGGGAGATTTGAATGACATTGGAGACACAGTACGGGATGTCACCACATAGGTCTTGCATCAGTTCGAACAACAACAACAACAACTATTGGGGGCCATCCAGATGGGTCTGCATGAGCTGCAGATCTATGCATCATAGGTTGGCATAGTTTCCACCAACCTTGTTATCAGTGCTTTAGAAGTTGCCGAGATGTTGCGTGCAAAGGACTCCTGAGCGATAGTGCTACCGGATGGAGCACTGATCATAGAAAACGAAGCTAACATGCCCGCTATTAGTGCCCTCAAGGGAGTGGGGTTGAACTTGGCATCACTCCCTGGCAAGATGCTCCACCTACTATAGGATGTATTGATCAGGCCGCTGAGGGCCCGTGAGCACTGCGCTTTGTAGGTAACTAGTGAGCAGAAGATTAAAAATGAACAGATCGCCCTGCAGTGAGACACTGCCCTCACTTCCATGGTGGAACTTACTAACACAAATATGTGCATGATTAAGGCTATGAGGGAAGCCTTTCGAATGGTCCTCGAATTGGCCATTCTCGAGGATGCGGAGGCAGATGAATAGGTTTAAAAGCTTGCTACGAGGTTGCGTGATGCTCACGTAGAGTTAGCTAAGGTTCAGCTAGAGTTGAACCTACATATTGTATATTTACAGTTGAAGGCTTAGCCTTCAACTCTGTTGGAAGTAAAGGAGCGACGTGCAACCACTGTCACAGAGGCTATAGCGGTGGTAGACAGTGTAGTAGTAGACTACACATGATTTTTTGAATAGTCGTTTGAGGTCCTAACAAGCCTGCAGGAGGATCCTGATGTACAACAGCTGGAGACAGAGGCACAAGAACTATAGCAGTGTTATGATGAAGTAAAAGGTATAGTGCGCACCATCGCTCTCACACAGATACTGACAAAGTTGTAAGAGGCCAAAACATTGAAGGACCAAGTTCATGCAACGCAACACAAAGAGGCAGTGTTGAAGGCGTGCTTGATGCCTTGGTTGGACAAAGCTTATTCGGTCACGACCTCCATTGAAGGCAAGCTTGCTAATATATAAGCAACTCAGCAGAAGCTTTAGGTTGGTAGTTCAAGACCAACAATAGAGCAGCTAGTTGAAGAAGTGAAGTAGGCAGCCGCACATTGCACCACTAAGGTTTCCATCATACAGGACAAGCTGGGAGGTCTTCATGCCAAGATATTTGTGCCCATAGAGTGACTCAACAGCAAGTCACCATATTTGTGTTGGGGGCATGTTGGGAACGAGTTCCCCCAAGGACAGTTTTGGGGCTAAAAGCCCATATTTTGGGACAATTTTGTAATAAAGTTGTAAAGTCTCTGCATTTTGTGGTCGCGGAGTGCGAAGGTGTCAAGAGTCATAAAGGGTTGTCTGCCCTTATTTTGTAAAGTGTCAAAGTCGACTGTAAAGATTTACCCACGGTCCATGGACCATGGAATTGTATAAGAAGGAGCTAAGTAAGTAAGCTCTAAGTAGTGAAGGAGTAGAGAGTAGAGAAAATCATTGGAGTCTTGGTAGAGAAGTCTAAGAGTTTTGGGTCTTAGTGTAGGTAGAGGCTCTGTAGTTGAGTGCACAAAGGCCTAGGGTGGAAGTCCATAGCTGAGTGCAAGGACCCCTGCAGTTGTGTGCGCAGGGCGGATATAGTCTATATTAAGCTGAAAGATATCAATAAAGATAAGTATTCTACAAATTTTGTGTATTTATTTCTTGCTAATGCACCTGATCATATTGCGTTTTGGGTTTAATTTACAATGTTCATGTGATGTGTGAATATATGTGATTGTGTTGGTTAATTGAATGCAAGTAACGATTTCAGTTTACGCGGCGCTAACTGTGATAGATTAGTAAGATAAGTAAACACACTTGAGATAACTCAGGAACCTAAATAATACATTGTCCTAGCTACGCGAAAGTACCTGGACCACGAGTTAGGGCTGTGCGAAGGTCAATCATACACCTTCGCGGAGGTACTGAAGGGAAGAATAAAGGGTAGAGTGATAGAGCCCTCAAAATCTTAGTGACCTGCATGAAAGTTGGGGTAGAGGGTATAAACTGATATCACGACAATCTCAGGGTGCAGAAACTTGGTTCCAACATCCCCCCATACTGCTTTGGGTGAGACTTCGGTCCACGCTCTGCAGGTTGATGCCGAAAGGGCCAGTAGTGTGGGGATTTGTTTGGCTAACTAAGGCTGAACCTGGGCTAGGCCCCGACAAAGCCAACATGGACGGACCTACCAAAGCTGCCAAATAATTGGCTTCATGCTCTCTTTCCTTCCACTCCATTTTGAGCAATCAAATGACCTGAAATGACCATTTTAAAAGGATTAGAATAATTTTAGAAACCCATCTCATGTTTTTTTGGCCCAAAACTTGTTTAAAAATAAACCCTCGGCGCCTTTGTGGCAACCATTTTACGAATAGGGTACAGTTGCATGAATTTTTCCAGTAAAATTCTACGCAGGCCGTGATTTTTTGTTTGGAAAATTTTATCGGCCTGCACGGGCCCGACTGAAAAGAAACAACGCAAGGCTGAGGGCACATTTTAAACATAGTTTTGCCTCAAAAAAATTAATGGAAGATTAAAATAAAATTTTAAATGGATGAAAAGCTAAGTTAAGGAGAGATCTTCTACCTGGAATAAGTGTGTGATTTCGTCCACCCGTTAGCTTAGAATAAGTCCTAGAAGTCTGGTGGTAAAAAATCCTCTCTTTGCTCTCAAATGGTAAAAATGAAAATGCTGAAAATAATTTACCATTCCCACTTTTATAAGTTTTTTGGAGCTTAAAAATATTATTTTTTATATTTAAAACCTTTTAAGAGGGAAAATGACATTTTTGAGTAGTTTTGACGAGTTATTGAGTTAAAATGTGCAGGATAGGCTAAGGAGTGAGGATGAATCATTTTGACTATTTAGTAGACTTTCACCAATTTTCATGCTCTTAAAGAATTACGAAAAACAAAAATCATGGAGTCCTCTTTTAAGCCCTTTTTAAACTCTTTCAAAACGAAAATATTACTGAGTACTTGCTTGTTCGAACTTGTGAATGTAAATGAACAACCACCCACTCAGTATAAGTTTACCCCTTTTATGGATTGAGTTAGGGCTATTTACGAAAAAGGTATACGATGACCAAACATGGTCAATAGAGTTCTCCCTTGTATTATTTTATCCTTTTTTGGACTCGAGAGACTAAAACTTATGAAAAAGAACCTAATGGAGTCTACTTATGTTTTTCTTCTGACTCTCTAAAATTGAAAAACACTGAGATTTACTTTCTCCGGGCTCTTTAAAATTGTACGATAAAAGAACTAATGAGTTTCCTTTTTGTGTCTTTTTGAAACTCTTAAAATAAAACGACATTGAGTTACTCCTTTACTGGACTCGTTAAACATAACGGGACCAAACCATTCCTTCTTAGGGTTCATTAAAAATACTTCGATGGAATCATCCGAAGGATGAGATTAGAGTCCAAGCATATGTTATCCTCCTCAAGCTTGTAAAAAAGAAGAGGTACTTGCTTGTAATGGTGGCAGAAAATTGGGAAAAGGTGTCCATTTTACATTTTCATTTTTTAAAAGGTAGAAAGTCGCTCTTGAACACAACACTCCGTTACACTCATGTCTGGGTTGGGAAATCCATTTGCCTTACAATTAATCGAGCCTCATTTGAAATTATTCATAGGTTTTGGTATTATCGTTAAGTCAAATGCTGCCAAGTCAATTGTCGTGCCGTTATGTGTTGAAAATAAGTTCAACCTCTGTTCAAAACCCCTTTACAAATTCTAGCCTTCAATTGCATCAGACATCCTTGAGTCAGTCCTTGCAAACTATTTTCAAAACATGACATTATGTTTCGTGTAATAGGCTTTCCCACGATGGGTCGCTTCCTATCGACTTCATCTCATTATCGAGGAAGTTGATCGAGAAAACTTCAGTACCTTGAAGCATGCATGCCTTAATGGAAGGTTCCCACTTTCGATGACGGGTTTTCATCACTGGCCTTCGATCGAACGATTCTATGAGTGTTCGACTTTAGATCACATATTCACACTTCATAGATTATATTGGAAGTACCTTGAGAACCATTGTCATTATTGGTGGTTTCTCTTGCACTTGTTAACGATTTGCATCATTGACTAGTAATAAAGTGGGTTTTGTTATGTTTGACTTCAAAACATTCAATCACATGGTGAGATTCATTCTATGGATCGAGAGATGGAGAACAAGACCCTAGATCTAGTTTCATCAATCCAGTTTGTGAGGAAATTTTATATTCATGATTGTGTAGACAGATAGCTACGTCCATGTTGTGCCTACCATCTATATGATTTTGGTTTTTCCATGCTTGTTCTTTGAGTTCGCTTTACTATGAGTATGGGAATGCCTACCTCAAAGATGATTTTTGATATATATTTTCATTGTAATCCTTGAATGTTCCCTGCAGGTTTCTGACCATTGCCTCTGATCCGATCCTTAGAATGATAAAGCACTTCAATATTTTAAGCTTTTTTTACAAACTTCGCACTTTAGGGGGAAATTTGTTACATGTCAATTTGTCGCCATGACACTTGATCAGTTTATGGGTCTTTTTACCATCCATGAACATGTTTGAACCAGTTCCCTCATAAGTAAAAAAACTCAAAATATCTTGAAGTAAATGAGAAATTTGGGGAAAATAGCTGTCACACCTTGTTAAGTTTTACCTATGCCGATTTTTTTAGAGTTTCCCGTGCATTTCTGTAATTAAATCTAAGAACAATGTAGAGCTATGCTTTGTCTGCCACTATAAACTTGCATAGGTGAATTCAAGAAAGTAAAAATGAAAAGTACATTCTAGAAACATAGTTGGTCAAATATTTCCCAACTAAAAGCTTCCAGGTGATGACTATTCAAACTATAACTCTCAGATGATGTATCTTAATCCCTTTTCTCATGGTAACCTTATCCCTCAATTAAGGAGTCTCATCCTCCTCTTTTGAATCTGGAGTTTCTTACTCTTGGCCTATAAAATGACTAGAGGGTACAGGGTTCGAGGACGTCAGAACTCAGAGAAGACAAACTTATGTTGTTGGTTTGATATTGGAAATATTGTCATCTAAGGAGGAGATTGAAGGTATTTGGGAGGGACCTCACGAAATCAAGGCAAAGGTTGTAAGGCTCCTTTTAATCTTTGATTAATACAATTGAACACTTTCTCCCATTGATTTTTCTTATTGGAATAATAAATGGTTTACAATTGTTTATAATGTTTATTAAGGAAAATTCAATTCCTAATCTCCTTGATCATTAGGTTAGGTTGTTTGGATTATTATATTGTTAAGAAATTTACCCAAGAACATAAATTAATTACTGAGAGGAATAAATATAAAATTAACCAGCAATAACCATAAACACATAAATACACATGTTTATCCAGGAAAACCCTAAATCCGGGAAAACCCAATCATAATGAAATTTCATTATCCTTGGCCAAAACCCTGGCCAATCCGGCCAAGTGAGCCTTCACCGCTCACATCCAGGCCATGCATTACAATGAAGTCCTTCCAGCCTTTTATAGGCTCCATTACATATAATACCACGGGCAGAATACCATGGGTGCACAATACCATGTGCCCCAAAACCATCACTATTTAACCTCGTCAACTTTTTGACTCTATCCTGAGTCAAGTTTACCTAACAATTTCCCCCCTTAAACTTGACTTGGGGTTCCTTGACTAACTCCAGCCAAACCTGCTAAGTGAGACAATCCCGCTCACTCTAGCTATTACCCCCCTCAAAGTTTTTACTCGGGGTATTGTTACCCTGACATCCCCCCTATCACCTAGGTCTAACCCAGACTTTACCGGTGATCACCAAGGGGTACACATGCCTTACGAGGTCTTACAGTAGTATGCCCATTTACATGCAATAATTTTGACTTCATTAATTATTATTTTTTTTTTTGTTTACTGTTGCTGTGATTTTGATCCATCCTCTCAACAGGTGATGGGTTCAATTCTTGATCCCATCAGATTTCGCGTTTTCATGCTCACTGAATTCATTTTTCATGATTGCTTCCTTGATCTCGCATTTCAACTCCTGCAATGCTTTCCTCTCTGATTCCTTCAAATCAAAAACGAAGTTGCTCTACTCCTTGAATGAAGTCAGCCATGGCTCTATTACAGGACTGCTCTCTGCAACACCATTTCCATTGGGCTAAAATAAATCCTTCATTGAAGGCATACATTCGAAGCCCAAACCCTCAACCATGGCTCTGATACCAATTGTTAAGAAATTTACCCAACAACATAAATAATTACCGAGAGCAATAAATATAAAATTAACCAGCAATAACCATAAAAACATAAATACACATGTTTATCCGGGAAAACCCCAAATCCGGGGAAAAACCCAATCATAATGAAATTTCATTATCCTTGGCCAAAACCCTGGCCAATCCGGCCAAGTGAGCCTTCACCGCTCACCTCCAGGCCATGCAATTACAATGAAGTCCTTCC
>APFE030298693.1:12344-37885 GCA_000404065.3 Pinus taeda
GGGGGGCCACAGGTAGGTTGGGCGAACCTACCTATGGTTTTCGGTCCACGGTTTTAGACGTGATGGTTTTCAGTCCGTGGTTTTAGACGTGATGGTTTTTGGTCCATGGTATTGGATGCTTCGACATGTATAGATATGTATTGTAACATTGAAAGGGACATAATGAAAAATCAAGCTGGTAGTCCCGGTTTTGGGATCCAGGGGAAAATCTATGTGTATATGTGTTTTATGTGTTATGCTCTCGCATTGTTTATTTTCTGTGTTTTAGAATTCGTATACAGGTAATTTCTACGGGGTTAAAACCTACAGCAAGTGGCTCACCAGGGACCAAGTTCAGCAAAAGTTTTCTCATCTCATGGAGCAACTCAATGCAATGGGGACCATTGCTTCCTAAGGGAGGAGGAATGATCCAGGTGGATATTGGTGGCCGCCCACCAAGTCCACTTGGACCCCCACAAATAATTATTTCAGCTTTTCAGATTCCTTAATTGTAGCACAGTTTACTATTTTTAGCAGTTTTTCAGGTCCTGAACTTCCGGAGCCGTTTTGAGGCCCTAAATAACGTTTTTTGGGAAAAATGAAAGCAGCATGGGTTGAAGGACCCATGTTGCTCTACCCAAAGTAGTAGTTCTCGGATAGATCTTTCTAACGAGATATTGTGTGCGTCAAATGGAGATCATATGCCAAAGTTACGACCCTGGGAAGTTGATGTACCAATTTACCTAAACGGGGCCTACAGTTTAGCGTTTCATCTTCTAGGGTTAGGTTTTTGGATGTTTAGTGTTTTCCATTGTTTCTCAACAATAAATAGGCCTTCGAGCCTCATTGTAACACAATTCAGAGGCATGTAGCCGCCACATCTCTTCTCATAGATAAGCTACCATCGCCCTAGTTGGTTTATTTCCATTTCTGTTTGTAAGCATATTTTAGTATTTTACATTAATGAAATGAAGTATTATTTCCGTTGCATCTTTGTGTTTATGGTTATCTCTGTAATTTGTTGCATTCGTATTTAAATCCGGATTAATAGGGTGGTCCAAGCCTTCTCCGCCATCCTGTGTTAGCACTGCCCCCAACGCTATACATGACGCATCAACATGTACATGAAACACTTTCTTCTAGTCTGGGAAGATTAGAATTGGCGTGGTAACCATATTTTCTTTCAATATATCCAGGATTTTCTTACAGTCATTGTTCCAGCAGAATGAGACATCCTTCTTCAACAATTTTTCCATTGGCACAATGATCTGGGCATAGCCTTTGATAAACTTTTGGTAATATCCCGTATGTCCCAGAGTAGCGCGCACCTATTTTACACTCCTCGGCGCTTCCAAGTTCAGAATTACCGTGATCTTCGTGGGGTCTACCATCAACCCTTGTCTGCAAACCACATGCCCCAAGAGGTTCCCAAAAGGAACGCAAAACAAACACTTCTTGACGTTGAGCGTAATCTCGTTTCTTCGATAGGTATCCAACATCAAGTGCAAGTTCACTACATGGTGCTTAACCAACCCAAATATAGTTCAGTCATCGAAATAGACCTCCTGGAACTTATGAATAAATTCCTTGAATGCTGCAACAACCATGCACGAAAAGATAGCAGACACATTCTTCAACCCAAACAACATTATAGTATATTGGAAGCAACTCCACTCAGTTGCGAAGGTTGTCTTGCTCCTATCCTCTGGCATGATTTTGATTTGGTGGTACCCAGAGAACCCATCAGTGAAAGAATATGCTTTCTCACCACGTACATTATCCAACACTTCATCCGTGAACGAAGTTGAGAAAGGATCATGCACACAAGTGTCATTCAGTTTTCTAAGATCCACGCATATCCTTATCTCATCCTTTTGCTTCTTCTCTTGCACCACCATTGGGCTTACCCAATTGGATTCCTCCACAGGCTCAATGATGCCTGCTGCTAGCATTTTTTCTACCTCTAAGCGGACCTTCTCCTTGTATTTCAGGTTTAGGCAGTAACGCCTCTGCTTGACTGGCTTCGCGTCGGGATTTAATGTGATCTTCATCACTCCCAGATCTCCAATTATTCCTTTCAAATCTGTAAACTTGGTCGGGAATATGTCTTGATATTCGCGGAGTAATTCAATGACCTTATCCACTGTTGTGTCGTCCCAGTAGTCTCCAATCTTCGCAAATTTGGGTTCTGCCTCCATACCAATGTTCACCTGTTTAGTTTTCACTGGCGCGGTTATATCAAGGTTCTCAATCTGTGGTCCCTGAACCTCGCGGCGACCTTCTATTTCTGGAATGTTAATCTTCCGAGTATCCTCATCATCCTCTTCAACAGTTAAATTATAACATTCCAACGTGCGACTCAACTAAGTAGCCCATTTAGGCTGAATCAAGTCTAAAGGATCCTGTGGTATTCTAAAGATGGTTGCTTTCACCTCTTGTAGCACTTCATCAATGCTATCAAATCCATCCTCAAAACTGAATGTCATCATGAACGCGGGATATCCCATTCACTTGTCCCATGGAGGAACTCTATTTCTATATACCAATTCATTGGGATAACATCCAGGGTATGATAGAACAGGTGCACCCACTCAGGTTGAGGCTTTTCTCCATAAGCCTACGTCCATTTGTCCAGATGCATGCGCGGATCACCCTGCCCGTCGTACTTGTCTATCAGTCGCATCTTAGGCTTCCCAAATCATGCTCTCATAATCCTCCTCTATTCACACCAAGCATCAAAGATTCCCTTATGCGTACCCCACCATCTTGCAGGCGTAGCGCGCAGTATCCAGTCCAAGGCCTGGAAGCGTTGCTTTTCTGGTACATCCCTTTCAAATACATCCAAAAATGTATCTACCTCAGTCAGACCATCATAAGTAGGCAGATTCCTTTCCTCTGACAATACATAGCGCAGCGACCGGGTCATCATATTGCAATTCAACGTAGTTACTTCATGTAACCGATTCTGTCAGCGTTCTATTTCTTCGTCAGAATCCGAAGTGCAGGAACTCTTATGCTCCCATGTAATCCGTCCATCTGCAGTGGGATTCACCCAATCTTGGTCTCGCATTGTTATCTTATAGATGCAATCCAGATCATCATCACTTTCATAGTCATGAACTGGTTCCATATAGCGCAATCCCTCAGCAGGATCCAAGGATATTATTATGCGCAGTGATTTCTTCCGAAAGATCATCTTCTACTTCTTCAGATTGATTACCCCGTTCATATCAGTAGCCTAGTAAATTCCCAGGAGTGCATGGTAGGGATTGCTGTCATCCACAATTGCTATTACTTCAAAATCTACCAGCGCACTCACTCCCTCAATATCCACGGTCACTCCCTGTAGCCGCCCCATGGGTATGATTTTATGCATATTCGTCATCCTTAGCTAAATCGGAGACCATTACAACACAGGTCGCCCCATTCACTCCCAAGTCTGCTTTGGTAGTACATTCACATCTGATCCTAAATCCATAATGACTTGGTCCATTTCGTATTCTCCGATCTGCGAGGTGAGTCTCATTTCACGCCCCATCCTTGTCTTATGCTTTCCGATCTTGCAGACTACGTGCGATTCACCTAGCACGGTCCCAACACATCTATTGATAAGTTCCTGTAACCCTTTCACAACCTTGCTATTGCGCAGTAATTCATACAGGTTTCTAGAAAAAGTAGTGAGTATAGAGGGGTCCATCTCTAGCTCTGATTTATCCTTGTTCCTGAAGTGGAGGCCTTAGCAAAGCTCTTCTTAGCTTCCATGAATGCTTCGCGGGCGCGCTCCAAATGAAACTCAGCCTCTTTTGTTGGGGCTTGGCAAAACCCATGTGTTGTCTTCCCGCTATTTTCCCTTATCATCTCCCACCATGATTCCACTTCGTAGCAATATATTTACGTTTGGATCTTCCTTGCGTGGCTCAGACCTCATTGTCTGCAAGTTCTAAGTCAAGGGAGGCGGTAGCCCTCCTTTTTCATGTATCCTGGCTATCAGCGTAGGACAATCTTCTGTTTCATGTTTAAACAATATGCAATACTTGCGCGACGGGCGCGTTTCATTAGTGCAATTGCGGGCATAGTGTCCTGGCCCTTCGCAATTGTAGCAAATCAACTATCTGCAACCTCTACCAAATCCTCTCCCACCTCGGCCTCGTCTGCATCCCTGAAATCATGTCCATGCCATCCCTGCATTCTGGTCAAGGGGTCGTGTTTCAGCCTGAACTCTGTACGTGGGCGTTCTATCCATCTTCAATTCATAGCTCCTGCAAGTACGCTCATCATGTCCCACCGATCTACAAAAGTTGTAGAAAAACTGTTGCAGAGTTTGCGTATACTTCTGTAACAAGTGACAGTTGTCCGTGGCATGTTTTCCTGCTATTTGACAGATAGCGCACCACAAAGCAAGTGTCACGCTAGGTCCTGCTTGAGCTTCCGGCCTTAAAGGCATCGGTCCTCCTCCTGCAAGGTAATTTGTAAAGACCGGGTAGTGGTCTTTGTCATGACCCTGACTCTTGCATTTCATGCACCATACCTCTTCATGTACCTCTGGCCGAACTGTCCTATCCTGCTTCAAGCTTTGCATCTCAAGGCACAGATTCTTCAGCTGCGGGTCGATCTGCTGAACTCCTAGATTAGGATCTTGCATCAGGGTCTCATGTAGTCTCATGGAAATCTCCAAGGCCTCTGCCTGAGTTGTTATCTTCTGCTTCGACAGGCACTTCTTAAGTGTGGTAGTAGTAAAGCCACAAACCACTCGCGATGTTGTCCATCTATCAAATTCATGTTGGCTTCGTGGATCGTACATTTCAACCTCTGATCTAGTTCTCAAGGCATCTCGCCTGGTAGCATCATGATCTCTTTAAATCCCACAATTGACTGCGCTTCAGATTTAGGCCTACTAAATTCCCTATTCCATGTTGCTTGGATGTCCGCTACTCTAGCATTTGGGTTATCGCTGGATTACTTAATATACTAGGTTAGTGTGCGATCTTGTAGAGCACTAACCAGTGTTACCTTCTTTATGTGATCATTTGTAACACCTTGAGCTTCCCATACAGCCCTCACAACGAACCAGAATTAGTCCGGGTCCTCATTTCCCAAGCCTTTGAACAAAGGCAACTTCACTGTGTTTGCCATACTAAATCGCGGTGGAGGTGGAGGTGGTACAAGTGAAGTTGGAGGCGATAGTGGTGAAGACGGAGGTGGTGTGGGTGGAGGTGGTATTCGCGGAAATCCTTGTCTTATCAACTGAATAGCACTTCACAAAGAGACCTTCGCTATCCCTTCTTCATCCCTTCGCGGTGGTGAAATCAAGGGGCTATACTCCGAACCCTTATTTCCTTCATTTCTGTAACATTTTCTGCTTCGCATAGTTCCAAACATCAAGGTAGTCGCATAACCCGTTTTTCGCACAACAACATTTTAATCCAAGTATTCAAAGATTTTACGTACTTACCTCGTGGTCCTTTGAAAAAGTGTCACTCTGCCTCACTATAGTTGACTGAGGTGTCGACCGCAAACTCAGTAACAAATCCTCCTATAATGCGATCGAGCCAATGATCAACGGCGCACGTGATCTTATCCTTCGATGCTTCCAACCTTCGCACTAACTCTGGGGTCCACACAATATGACCGTCAAGTTTCCACCTTCCTTAGCTATTTACTAGCTTCTGATCCACTCGTATAGCTCAGTAAGAAAGGACGCGAAAAAGATTTCATGGATCTCCATATACAGGTATCGGTCCAACCACTGTTCTTTTGACAGTCGTAGGTTTATGTTTTCTTGTGCCGCAAACTCGTGAATCCTTCTTTCCAACCAGCCTTCGATTTCTTTCTTAGTTGGATTCCAGTGATACGACATCACACATCTCTATGCAGATTTCGGTCCCCGCAACGAAACCATTTGTTGGCTTGTGGGGGCTTGACCCAAGTTCAGTGTTAGTTAGCCAAACAAATCCCTACACTACTGACCCTTTCGGCATCAACCCGCGGAGTGCAGAGTGAAGTCTCACCCGAAGCAATATGGGGGGATGCTGGAACCAAGTTTCCACACCCTTGAGATGGTTGTGATGTCAGTTTATTTCAGTTATACTTTCCCGCACGTAGGTTTGTTAGTCCTCTATTCCACCCTTTAGTACCTTCTCGAAAGGATACAATCGGCTTTCGTGTAGCCCTAACCAGGGGCTGATATACTTTTGCGCTGCTAGGGCAGCAAATTGTGATATGTCCCAAACCAGGCTAAGTGTCTTACTTATCTTATTAACAAATCTTAGTTAGCTTCGTGTAAACAAATGTTCTTACTTGTGTTTACTTAACCAATATATTTACATACATTCGCGCATCATATAAGCATTATAAGTAAAATTCATACCCAATATAACAGATGCATAAACAGGAAATAAATACATAGAAATTGTAGAATACTTCTCTTTATTGATAATTTTGAACAAATACAGACTCGACCCGCCCTGCGCACTTAGCTGCAGGGGTCCGCGCACTCAGCTGTGGATTTCTAGGCCTTTGTGCACTCAACTGCAGAGCCTCTACTTACGCTACGACCCAAAACTTAGACTTCCACTTTAGAGCTATCTCTCATACATGCTCAATATTAATTACTTTTTCCTCTAACTACTTAGAGCTTAGCTCTATTTATACAATCCATGGTCCGCGCACCATGGGTAGATCTTCTACAGTTGACATTGCATTTCCAAAATAAGGGCGGCCAACCCTATGACTCTTTAACAACTACGCGCTCCACGACCACAAAATGCGGAGTCTTTACATTTGGATTACAAAATTGGACCAAAATATGGGCTTTAACCCCCAAAACCACCATTGGGGGATCCTGCACCCAACAGTGCCTACATAATGAGGAACTATGGATATTATGTGGAGACTTTAATCTTATCAAATATATCGAAGAGAAGAAGGGGGGCATCATAAGATTAGAACCAGGACCTATAGTTTAATGACCTCCTACATCAACTTCGTGTGGCAAACGTGACCACTATAATTGGGATTTATAATTGGAATAATCATAGAGAAGGTTAACATCAAGTGGCCAGTAGATTGAACCAATTTATAGTGTCAGAATATTTGTTAGAAAGTGATATCTTTGTTGAAGAAACCATTCTCCAATCATCCACTCAAACCATTGGCCAATCCATTTGGAACTAGACCTTAAAGTGGCTCCTCATAATCGACATTTTAGATTTGAAAGCTTCTAGCTTTAGGAGCATGATTTTCTTCCAAAATCCAAAGGCTATTAGGAGGAAATACAAGTCAAAGGTAGAAATAGCTTGCATACCTTCCAAATTAAGCTTAATTAATTTATTAAAATGATATATAAATCTATAAATACGTACCCTTTCAATAAATTTTAGCTGATTCAATATTTATATGTTACATATATTAGTTATATGAAGTTATAATGTTGATATGATTATTTGGACTATGATTTGGTTTTTTTTAAGTAAAAAACTGGATACAATTTTTTTTGTGATAGGTGCATTATGTTTACTTTAACCTCGTAACAATGTTCTAAGCTCACAATGTTACAAAACATTTCTCTGATTAAGGGGATCGAAATTTCAAATCTATGTTACCCTAATTTATAGCCAAATTGTTAAATATTTTAATTTTTTCAAACTTTTGTTTTTGTTTTTGGTTTTGGGTAGGCTGCAGTGTTGGTTTTATACGAGGATTAAAATTTTAAATTAGAGTTTTGAAATTTAGTATTATGAAAAAATTAGTGAGGTATTTGGATTGTGGAGAGTTGGTAACTTAAATTTATGATTCTAACAAATTTCTACTAAATTTTGAACAAATTAAACGGGAAAAAAACTTGTAAAACTTTCAAAACTTCTAAGAAACAGAATACCACCTATTAAATTGCTTTGTGATAAACAATTTACACATTAACAAAATATTCAATACAACACAGGTAGGTGCATAATGCTACACCACCTATAACCATCGTCTTCTAAACTTCTATTTATTATAGATTTCAAAAATATTCCAGAATCTAACTGTCTTCCTAAACTTCTATTTATCATAGATTTCAAAAATATTCTAGAATCTAACTTCAAGGAAAAGATCGAAAAACTCTTCTACCTACTCTTCTACCTTTCTTTACCGTTAAATTTTGAAACATTTTTAGAATCTTAATTTCCACAACCAAATTCTAAAATATTCTAAGAATCTGCAATAACATAAGCATGACATAATGATACCCCATTTTCCAGGCAACCTTCATTTTAAAGGTCGGAACGGTTACGAATAGAACGTAAATGACGATTATTGGCAGACACAGTCTGCTTCTAATTACACGAGGCTACATTCTTGTAGTTTTAACATATTGACACCTGAATGAATTCGATAGGCAGGCATGTATTTTCAGACTTACCTGTTAGAAGGAAAACGAAAACAACGATTAGCAAGGGATACCGGTTTTTGAAAGAGACCCAACATCTCAAAAACTAGTTTTCCTTCTTCGTAGCTGCTCCCAACTTCTCTCTTCACTATAATATCTTCCGCCAACCGGCCGAAATGCTCGCCCACCTCAATTTCCGCAGTTCCACTCCCCACCTCCACGCGTCTCTTCCACTGATGTATCCACTGATGTATAATATATTTTGCATTTTCGATCATGTACAATACTGGTTTCCGCACTCCCATAATTTTCATCAAATTGGACTTAGAAAAACAACCTAAACAATCATCCAAAACTTCTACATCCCCCTTGAAATCTAATAAATTTAAACTAATAGATCCCGGTTCATAGCTACAAAAATTTGTTTTTTAAGCTTATCGCTGAAATTTTTAGATCCCGGTTGATAGCTACAAAAATTTATTTTTTTAGCTTATGGCTGAAATTTTTAGATCCCGGTTGATATCTGCAAAAATTTGATTTTTTAGCTTAGGGTTGAAATTTGCTTTAGCTTAGTTTATCCGTTTTAAGTTTGGGAGGTTTTTAGCTTAGGGTTGAAATTTGCTTTGGCTTAGTTTATCAGTTTTAAGGAACTTGGTTTATGGGTACATAAATTTTTTTTCAAAATTTTTCAACATAGTTATGTTCTATGACTGGAAACTTGGAAACTTGGTTTATGGTACATAAAACTTTTTTCAAAAATTTTCAACATAGTTATGTTCTGTGACTGGAAACTTGGTTTATTGTACAAAAACTTTTTTCAAAATTTTTCAATATAGTTATGTTTTACCACTGGAATCTAGATGGAGAATTATCATTAAACCCTCCCAACCACCCAGATATAATCATTGACTTTTTCAGACATATTTTATTACTTGTATATTTGTCTGCTGACTGGAAACTTGGTTTATTGTACATAAAACTTTTTCCAAAATTTTTCAACATAGTTATGTTCTACCACTGGAATCTAGATGGAGAATTATCATTAAACCCTCCCAACCACCCAAATATAATCATTGAATTTTTCAGACATATTTTATTACTTGTCTATTTGTCAGTAATCTAATTAGAATTTATTGAAATGTAAATTCTACAAAATTATGTTTTATTTATCTATTTACCCTTAATCTGATTAGAATTTATTAAAACCTCAATTTTACAAAATTTAGTTGGAATATGAATTTTGCATAATTCAAGTGTTTCAATATTTTTTTTAAAACTGAATCATTTATATATTAAAAAACCAATTTTAAATTATAAAAACGAAGTCTTATGTAACCCAAAAAAATGTTTGCCCAGATCCTAAATTTTATCATTTTTTCCACCGCCTAGATTTTTTGACATATCTAATTTTGCTAGTTAATATTCCCACTTCATAAATATATAGTTGCATAGAGAACTATGGTTGTAATTGCAATGAGAGTACCTTGAGGTTCTCTTGGTGAAAGGCAGGAGCTATGAGTCGCCGTTGATTTGCGAAGCTTTGCCCACCATCCATCAACCGACCTTTTCCAGTGAAACCCCTTCACACCTTTTCGTTGCAACTGAGAACTTCCATATGAAATATGGAAGTGCGTGCTTTGCATAGAGAAGTTCTTTTATTAGCTCAGGCTCTGTAAGTCGGTGTTCAACACCGCCAGCCGGTGTTCAACGCTGCCACCAGAATACGAAGCGCCCGTCACTCCTATACGTGTCACTCCTAGCCTCTAGGTATCAAATTTTTTAGAGTGCCAACTTAAATGTTTTTAATTCAAAGGGTAAATTGTCACACGCAAGACACATTCTCTAGCACAAATTCCATGGAGATGAAAACAGGCAGATCAGAATAATTGCACGAGGCACAAAGTTCAAAGTGATAAGAGCGAATCCTATCACAATGATTTGCCTACCATATCTTTAATGATTTGAGTTATGGAAGCCCAAATTCCGAAGTGACAATGAATAAACATTTACCTACCCTATCTTATGGAATGTTTTAGGGTGTATTTTTCACATAATGAATTAATATATAAAATACAAAATATATTTTAAATAACAAAAAAATCATATAATATTTATAAATTTATGAGTATTATATAGCTGGAAAAAAGTTGTTTACATAATATTAAATGTATAAGTTAGACTAACAAACTAAAGTCTGATTTAGTATTGGAATGTATTTTTAACATTTATAGTATTTACTAATTGGATATGTTTTTAATTTTTTTAAGGAATAGGTAGCTTTATATTTATCAAATTGGAATTATGTTAAGTCTTTTATATTGAGAGATTGCTCTATTTCGAGTATTTTCCAAAACTGTTCAAAATAGGTCCTATAGCTACCTTGTATGTTCATTGTTATTCTCCTTACTATGTTTAAATCTATAAGTTCACCAAAGTACACCACAAATTTTAACAAAACAATATGTTAAGAAACCATCTCACAAAAAGATAAAAAAGATAGATCAACGACTTCAGAATCAACCTTTCGAGGGGGCAACCTTCTTTATATTACACAAATGAACAATTCTTGGGATGATCCAAATGACAAAACCTCCTTTCTATATATAGGAGTCTAAGGGGTCACAATATAATCAAAGCCGACATAACAATAAGAATATAAGGGCACAACAATAACAATAAGAGCTACAATGACAATAGTAATGGGGAATCACTAGTATTATAGGGACCTCACAAGCTACCTTGTATGTTCATTGTTATTTTCCTTACTGTATTTAATCTATAAGTTCACCAAAGTACACCACATATTTTAATAAAACAATAAAACATTACATATGAATATATATAGAAATTGCTACCCGCCATCTCCTTGAAAAGACTAGCTTCCAGAGCCACTGGTTTGCTGACCCTCATAGTGGGGATCACCGCTTCCTTACTATGCTTTTCATCTACTTACTTGGCAGACTGAACATCGAATGAAGACACATCTTCGAGCCCAAAGATTTCCTTCAGGACGCCTACCATTGTTGATTCCACCTTAACTTCCAAACTATCCATTTTGAGGTTCAAGTTGATCAGTTTAGTGGCCAGAAGATCCACATACTTTTGAAAATGTTTGAAATCCTCTTGAATACCAGTGAGTTAATTGGACATCACTGAGAATTGGGAGCGATCTCCCTAAATGATTTTCTCCCTTGTTTTTTTCAATCAACGTTGCAATTTCCTCCTTGAACAAAGCTGTTTATTCCTTCGAGAGAGCACAAATACCAGTGTTTTGGTTGAGACCATTTTGAAGGCTATCCCCTAAATTTGTATCACTTTCATGTTTAAATGTTGTATAAGACTCCTTATATTCCCAATCTATTCCTTGCAATTTGTTGTAGGCATCCTTTCGCATTGAATGTGAACATCTCTTCTCTTACCACAATCGATGTGAACCTCCATTCCTATTGTCGTCATTCCACCCACAAATCTGCTTGAGATTAATTGTCACTGCTTGATTAAGGTATAATCTCTCCATTTGTTGGAGAGATCATTAAATGTCATTCCAAATCTCATCCACTTATCCCTTATCATGGACTTAATCCCATACTGCTTCGATCTAGTGTAATGACATTCCCACAGATTATCTCAGAACCCCAAAAAATCCTGTCATGTTTTGAATGGAATAAGGTGTATTGGTGGGTTGTGAGAGATTAATTCCAGTTCATTTGACTCCTTGGGAGTATTCAAACTTTGTTTTCAGATTTCATGGGATATAACATATGGCCGATTATGCTTGATCCAACAACATTATCCCTTATCCTAGGGTGACTCCCCTGTTAGCCTATTCATCAGTTGACTTGTTATTTTCCCTTTTGACATGATAGAAATCATAGGAAACAAATTTATTTAGAAGCATCCTTATTTGATGGAATATATGGGGAATATTTGCTTCCTTTCGTTTTCTTAATTTGATACATCTTTGAATGATGATCATTGAGTCTCGAATCAAACTTATTTGATGCAATCCATTTAAAGAAGCAATATTTAGCCCTTGCGAGAGAGCTAAGGCTTCGGTTTGATTGTTCGAGGTTATTCCCACTCTCGATGTGATCTTCATCTCTCTTTCTCCATTAGGTTTATACAACACCCTCCCGCTCATGCCTCCCCTGGGGTTCCTTTCGAATCCCCATCAAAGAAAATTTGATGATTGCCTAAGTACCAATGCCAATTTTTGAACCTTTCCCCTATCATCGTTATATAATAGGAGGGGATTGGGTTGTAGGACATGAAGCCACTAGATTGATCTAATAGTTTTTCTAGGTTGAGCCACTTTTTTTCTTCGATCATGATATTATCTAGATTAGATACATCATACCCCCTAGAGGTTATAGCTTCAAAGAAATTACAATCCTTCATAGTTATTGACACTGGGACGGTCTGATGCCTTTGAAGATAGTCTTATTTCAGGAGAGTCATATGAACCAACATAGATATTTGGGAATGGTTATATAACATCTAATTATAATTTAATCACTATTGCAGATGTGAGCAAAATGAGATCTCCAATTTACAAACATTTCATGCCAATCAAGGGGGTGTTTTGAACTTGAGCAAGTGGTTATAATCCAATTTTCTAGACTTCCAAAGTGAAAAAGCATTAACGAAAGACATGATTGATATCTTCCTCAACATTTCCACATAGAACACAATGAGAAGGACCTTGTATCTTCCATTTTTTGAGGTTTTCCACCATTATGATTTTCCCATGAACCATCTCCCAACATAAAGTATTAATCTTTGGTAAACCATCCTTGTTCCAAATCTTGCCCCATACTCGAGAGTGAGGAGGGGAAGGGAGACTTTTAAGAAGATGATTATATCCTTCATTAACAGTGTAATGGGGTTGCTTACCACTTGTCCAAATATGCCTATAGAATCGATGCGAGGCTACTAGATCGAATCCCTTAATCGATTTTATCACTTCTTGCCAATGTTGATGGAGACCTTGTAGGGTTGGCAGGGCGGGGGGGGGAGCATGGAAACACCATCTTCTCCACGTCCCGTTTTCATCCCATATTGAAATACTGCTATTCGATTCATGCGTTGCTCTTCCGTCCATCTTGCTAACTCTCGACTACCTTGATTCACGGAGGCCGGAGATGCAAGAGGGGTTCGATATTTCCATAGATTAATATGTTTCCCATTTCTTGGCTACCATCCTAATTTCTCTAACAAAAAGGGGGCAATATTTTTGCATAACTTCCAAATTTTGGTCCCATGCCCTTCCCAAGGCTTATTCTCTAGTCTAAGTAGTCTATTCTAATGAAAATATTTTTGTATGAAGGCCTTCTTCCACCAATCAGTTGAATTTGATAATAATCGCCAGATCAACTTTACCCCTAATACTAGATTCATATATTTAGGGTATTTTATGGCTATTCCTACCAATATTTTTGGCAGTCTTACAATATTCCACTTCACTAAATGAAACCATTTCTAATCATTTTTACCTTCGTGCCATAAGAATTTTCTGATCATGTAGCCAATGCTATGAGTTACATTCTTTGTTTTTAAAAGCACAAACCTGATGTACATAGGTAAAGATGACAATATTGACTTGATGAGAATTGTTATCCCTACTACATTTATCCATCGAGCTCCCCATGATTGGACCCTTTTTTTCTCTTTCTAAAGGACTGCTTCCCAATCGTCCCCATTTCATTTACTTAAAGAGATTGGGATACCTCGATATGTAAATGTTTTCCAATCCTTATTTACTAGGAAAACCAAGATTCGTCAAAATTTCTTGCAAAGTGGCTTCAGAGAAGTTTCAACTTATCAACTCACTTTTCATTCTGTTGACCAATCCTTTGGACAATTGCAAGTAGGAATCTAGAATATTTTAAAGTGAGAAGATATGATCCTAGAGGCTCCTCATAGTAGAAGAGTGTCATCCTCAAACTAGGAATGATTTAGCTCTTTGACATTGGTTACCATACTCAATCCAAGGAGACTCTCGTCTTGTCTTTTTGCTTCCAAATTTCGGCTAAGAGTTTCTACCATAACAATGTAAAGTAAAGGGGATAGAGGGAATCCTTGTCAAAGTCCTCATGAGCCCAAGAAGAAGGGTGTCGGTATATCATTTACTAGAGGAGAGATCCGTGGAAATCCAATGCAAGCCTTGGCCCAATGAATAAATTCATGACAGAAACCCAACTTTTCTAATACGAGGAAAAGGAAGGAATGATTTACTTGATCAAATGCATTAGCCTAGTCTTCATATCAGAAAAATCACACACACTTCTTTTCGTTGTAGGATCCTACGGAGGGTACAAAACCTATGTACTCATCATTACCATCTTCCACAAGTAATAATTAAGCCTAGAAATGCACTTGAATGAATGAATTATGTAATAATTGAAGATTTTTCTTTTAAATTTTTAAATAAATGTCTATGAGGAACATTCTTCCATTTTTATACCAAAAAGAGATGTGAGGTATGAAGTAGGGGGTTAAAAAATGGTAAATCAATGGGTAAAAAGGGTATTATAGAAGTAGAAAACATCTCAATTCTCAAGCCCCACATCTTCCCCTTCCCATTGACTTTGTGTGTCCTTGCTCAAACAAAATGATTGCTAAGATGCATTGGAGTCACTCCCATACAAAACATAGAAAAATTGAAGCTTCCCTCTTCTCTCTTCATAATATCAATATTGATCTTTGTCCCTATGGCTTGCACCTCCTTCAACTTCCTCTTTAGTTTTTACTTGCAATATCATACATAGAAAATGTGCACGTGCCATATCTTGAACACTCTAACAATATTTTTTTTTTCTTCCCTTAGTTTCTCTAGTTCTTCCCATGAATCCTCATTCATAGCCTTCATCGTCACATTTTGTGATTTAAGATATTGATCAGGGAATTTAAATTGTTTGATCTTCTTCTTCATTTTTCTAATATTCTTCTCATCCTCAACCACCCGTTGTAAAATCTTCACTAGAAGTGGTCCCTGAGAGTATTTTGAGGGTCTCAAACTATGCTCAAGTGCACCTATGTATTAAACAACCTCCAACAATATATATTTCTTCCATTTTTGAACCATTGTCCTCTTCCCTAGGGAAAAGCATCTATCACTAATCACATTTTCCATTTTTTCAACCATAGGTGTCTCCTTCATGGAATACACATTGTTTATAGGACTATGTCCTTTAATACAAAATTGGGTTTCTTCACTCATAAAGGGCTCATATTCAGGGTCTAACCCATCACTAGATAAGAGAATTTTAGGTGCCTTAATTTCTACAGAGGTTTTCAACTAAGAGAAAGAACACATTCCTCTTATCACACTTCTCATCACTCTCTTTGTTAACACAGGTGATGGTGTCACCACCAGTATATTATTCCTCGCACCTGTTGGGCCGTTAATATGCCATTATTATTATCACTTTTGAACACTTATCCCGCCCATTTCCACTATTCTTCATCATATCATTTGTTATAATTTATCATTTAAATCCATTTTATAACTTATTGATGCTCTTATGGATGAATATTATTTTTCACCTTTATTTCTAATAAATTGATGATTATGAATTATTTTATCAATGATAGTTCTAATAAGTTGGTTATAACATTATTCACCATTTTTAGCCTCCAAGGTAACTTCCAGATTGAAGATTTGATTTTTAAAAGTATCAACTCAGAAATTCGCTGGAATAAGGAGTGACAGTTTTGCGGTTGCGGTTTTGAGCAAATGAAGACGAATCTGAGAAATCCGGAACATGGGTTTTGTCCAGAACGGGCCCAATTAACTTTTTCAAAGAACGGTTTGCCCAAATTTGGCTTGTACAGAGAGAAACATAGGGTTCTTTGAGCACGATTTTCTCAGATTTGTTGTTGCGGCTGTCCTCCAAATCTCGGCTGCAAAGCCAAATTCATCTTGCTTTTGTTGAGAGATGAAAGGAAATATATTTTCTTGTTGATCAAATGGTTAGAATCAATCCAATTTTGTAAAATAAATCATGTTTTACTTATCTTTATTGTAACTTCTCTCTGATCTCTCTATTTAAATGAAAACAAAGATTAGAGATGGGGATGGCTTCAGGATGTCTTTGGGAGGACTTCAAGATGATTTTTGGGGGATGAAAATTGATGAAGAATGATGGTGGATTATTCATGATAAGATAAGGATTTTTGTATGCTCTAATTCTCAAGCATTTGCTGTTGTAATGATTCCACAATTTGCTGATTAATACATGATTTGGGAGTTGCTCTTCACTCTTTTCCTTCTGAAGTAACCCAGCAACGTCCGTTGGTGGCTAAGGGCCCAGCCTCTAGTGGAGTACATTGCTGATACTACTGTATATTATATTCTTTTGTTTTATGCGTGGTTTGCTTATCCATTTTATTTGGTAATCTGGTATGTTATATTATTTTACATCACAGCTCTGTCACGTAATCTCATTTTCTGAGACAGAAATATCATATCGATTTTGCAACGCATTGCTGTTTCTTTAAGTGCTGATATAAATGGTTTTTACAGGATACCGTTGCTATTCAATTATGGAGTGCCTGTGTTGTAACACTTGACCATTGGTATTATTTTCATCTTAGAAATTATATTTCCTTGCGATTGTTGAATCTCTGAACGTTGCTGTTCCATTACAAAATATAGTCGAATTCTTTATAACTAAGACTGATAATTGGATTACCATATCAGATTACTATTAAGGTGTGCCATGTGTATTTATATTTGACTTTCCAGCATTGTTTCATATTCCATCATTAATCAATGCTGTTCCATTTCCTTGTGCTGTTCGATTTATTCTTAGAGTAAAGATTGCTATTAATTTGGCTTTGCTATTGCTCATTTCCATTAATTAAAGTTTGCTGTTCATATTTCTTTAATTATGGTTTGCTGTTCCATTTACGGACGTTTCATTTTAGACTTGTTGTTCCATTTCCTATTTGTTGTTTTATTTTACTTTCTGTCATTCCATTTACTTGTATTTGCTACTTTGGTGTGAGAGAAGGTCTAAGGTTATAGTGAGCCTCAGCAGTCGCTGCCTAGCTCCCAGACCTATGGTCCATGCTCTAATTTCCTTTCCATCAGTTTCTAGAGGGATGGGTTATCGCTTCCGCACCCTTGACTGATAAGCTGCCTTGTGTGATTTTATCCTTTTGAAGTAACGGTTTAAAATTCATTTACTTTTGTATTTTAAGCGTTGTACTGCAAAACATTACTCTTGAGTAAATATCCGCCTCAGACTGAGTACACTCTTGAAATAAAAAGTCGTCCCTGGGTTGAAAATTAATGTGAGGTAATTAGGAGTTAAAAAAGACACCTTTTTATCGCTCCACATTTTGGCGCCGTTGCCGGGAAGAGTGTAGCGATTTCTAAAGAGTAGTGTGAATTTGATGAGTGCCTGCTAGGGAAGAGTTGGATCTTAAAAACGGAAGGTAAGAACCTGCGTACGGAGCATGTAAAAGCCCTGTTCCCCCGTCCGCTTTCCAGCAGGACTGTTAAAGAACCTAGGGTAGAAATAGATGTTTGAATTTTTGTGTGAATGATTAGGAAAAAGATAGAAAAAAAAAAAAAAAATGAATCGCATGATCTCACGCAAGTGGTGATGTAAGCACCACCCATTTCACCAACCGATTGACAGGAACATTTGAAGAAGGAGCCTCGAAGAAACACATGAAGAACATCTCATACTATGGTAAGAAATGGATCACGTTTCTACTTTTGAATTTCCTATCAAAGATCTAGGAGGAGTGACAAAAATGCACATAATTCCCCCATCATTACCAAATTTTCATGGTTTAGCAAATGAAGATCCACATACATTTTTGTTTGAGTTTGAAATACTTTGTAGAGGATATGATTATTACACTAACAATCAAAGGTTGAAAGTGTTTCCTCTTACTCTAAAAAGAGCATCTCTCCGATGGTTCATGAGCCTAGGTGGGAATTGCATCCAATCATGGGAGGACATGAAGAACATATTCTTGAAGAAGTACCAAGACTATTGCAAATCCAATGAAGATATTTTCGGTATGATACAAGGGGAAGATGAAAGCTTCGAGGACTATGTAGATCGATTTCAATACAACCTTCAAAAATCAAAATATAAGCATTTGGAGAAGGAGATCTTAAAAACACTCATTCTTAAAGGAATCAAAGATAAATTTTTAGAAGTCTTAAATCTGATAGGAAAAGGTGATGTTTTTCAGTTATCATATGATGATGTTTGTGATTTGTGCATAAGGTATTCAAGAGGAATCTCCAAGGCTGGTAAGAATTCTAGAGATGTTTGTTCTTTCTTTTCCAAATCTGCTACAAGAATAGGAGACATAAGAGCTGAAATCAATGTTTTATTTGAAATTTTTAAAGTTGATTTTATTAGCTCTCTAAATGAAAAATTGGATGATTTGCAGGTTCATAAAAATTGAGAATTTAATGAAGTGTTTTTCACTCAAGACCAAAAGGAGCATACCATAGATACTCACTCTTCCTTATCTACGATGGAAGTAGCATATCAAAGAGGTGAGAAAGCTGCAACAAAGTCAAAACCATGGAAATCATGGCCTACAAGTATGGTTCAAAACACTTCTTCTCCATTCTCTTACTTGCATAATCCATTATGGAATACTAATGTGTTAGGGCAGCCATGTCAATATAACCACCAACAATTTTGTCTACAAGCTTGGAATGGTTCACCTTATGATTGCATAACTACTCTCCCTCATCTTGTAGCACAAGCACATTCTCCATATTCTCCACCAGCTCTTCCGCAATATCTTGCTTGCCCATCAAAACCATTCACACAACCCAATCAACCACATCATCACAATGCTCCATTCTTTACACATTTTCCTGCTCAACTAATTCCACGCGCTCACCACAATAAACTAGTACAACATGCTTACAATGTTGAACTGCCAAATTTACCCATCCTTCCCACCCATTCTATCTCACATGTGTTATTAGAGAAAACTTACAATGAGATTTAGAATGTTTCAAATGCAAAAATTGTAGAAGCTATGGAAGAAAATGAGGTTTCTTTTACTATGCATCAACAAGCTATTTTAAAAGCTCAAGAACTTCATGATATGATGGCTATGCGAAATCAAAAAAGTAAAGGATACATTGAAGATTGGTTTCACTCCATCACTTCTTCGCAACATTGCTCCATACTTCAACAATTTGTTATACCATTTTTCAAGGGAAGTTGGCTTCTCATACCCTAATATTTATTAAGATGCATTTTTCAAATTTGGGTATGTGCATACATGGAGCCTTACTTCGAAAATGGCTTCACTGGAAGTACTCATATATGTAGTCATATTCATTTTTAAAATCAAAATAGGTTAGTGTAGAAAATAAAATAAATAAGGGAATAAATAAATGCATTTTGTTTTGCCATGTAAACTAGTTGTTTTTTGTCGCAACATGTTATGCAAATCCATATTGGTGATGATTTTTTTTTAATTCATTTGTGTATGTAGATGATTTATAATAAAAATAAAAATTATACAAACACTTATATTCATTTTTATCATCAATATGAAAAAATGCTTGAATATCATTTTTTTTGGCTTGCGGGCTTGATGGAATTTCTGGAAAAATAGTCGGGACAGTCATGTTTTGAGGGACCAAAAGTGAATATTTTTAAAACTTGTTTCTATCCTAGGTATCCCTTGATGTCTAATTTCTAACCCAATTTGAATCACTCAATTTGGATTTGAAACGAAAAAGTTAGAAACAAAACATTGATAGGGTGTCTAGTGGGCAGCTCAGGAACAGAGTTGGGACAGTCGGTTTTTGAAGGATTAAATGAATGAATTTTTAAAACATGTTTCTATAATAGGTAGAGCATGATGTCTAATTTCTAACCCTATTTCAATCACTTAATTTGGATTTCAAACGAAAAAGTTAGAACCAAAACATTGACCGGATGTCTAGCGGGCAGCTCAGGAAAAAAGTTGGGACAGTCAGTTTTTGGAAGCCTAAATGAATGAATTTTTAAAACTTGTTTCTATTGTAGATTCCCCTATGAATCTAGTTTACAATAAAATTGGAATGAATCATTTTTGATATCGTATCGGGAATTTATGATCAAAATACTGACTATCTATCGTAAATCAGCACCCTTAAAACTATGTCTTTCCGGTTGTTCCTTATAGTATTTGACCTATCAATTTTTCTTCTCTTCCAAACCTGTTTCTATTGGAAATAAATAAATGAATATAATTTCATTTCCAATTTTAATCATTCAAATCCGACATCAAACGAAAAATTTATGTTTGAAATATCAATTGTTGGTCTAAGTTGGGTAATCGAAAATGACTATGTTATGCAGGTTGTTCTAACTAAAATTGACATATCATATCATTGAAATTTTAAAACCTGTTTCTATTGCAAATAAAAATTTGAATTAGCTCTCATATGACTTTGGAATCACTCAATTTGGACGAAAAACAAAGAAGTTGTGATTAAAACACTGCTGGTTAGTATGGTCGACCACTGCTCTCCCGCGGGTGACAAATAAATTTTACTTTGTTATTTTCTTCGAGGATTTGTTCTACAAAATAACTAATTGTTAGTTTTTTTGCATAATTTTTGGATTAAGGGAGCCCTCGCACCTCTCTTTCTCCATGATTTAATGTTTTATTGCAGGTAGATACTCGTTTTTTGTAGGTCCTAGGAGAAAAAGAAGGTCAATTTATGGGCGAGTGATTTTGACAGAAATTTTAAATGAAACAAAGGAATTTCATCCAACTCATTACCCAATGGATTCATAATAGAAGAAATGAAGAATTGATTTCCATTTGAATATTCATGTCATGTCTTTGCTGCCAAAACATTTTTCAAAGAGATCATTTTTTTTACACAATATCATCGCTGTTGTAACTTACTTTATTTATTTACATACTATCTTTTGTTGTTTCTTTTCTAATTTATCTTATATTTTGTGTTTCAGGTGTTGCTTCATTCAAAGTGTAACTCATCTTCAGCATCAATGCAGTGAACCACTAATTCATTCTTTGCCTACTTGCATTTTATGATTGTGCATTTTGCTGTGCCTTTTCTGAAGGGACAACATTTGTGTGCATTTTTGTCGTTCCTGCTGTTCCTTTTTCAAAGGGACATCATTTTCGTTTTGCTATTTATTTTCCAAAGGAATAACACTTTTTGGTTCAGCCATTCATTTTGTTGTTCCTTTTTCACGGTTCATTTTGCTGTTCCTTTTCGAAATGGAACAACACTTCTGCACTTTCACGATTTGTTGTTCCTTTTCGAAATGGAACAACACTTCTGCACTTTCACGTTTTGTTGTTTCTTTTCGAAATGGAACAACACTTATGCACTTTCACGTTTTATTGTTCCTTTTCGAAATGGAAGAGCACTTATGCACTCTCACGTTTTGCCGTTCTTTTTCGAAATGGAATAGCACTTCTGCGCTTCCACGCTTTGCTGTTCCTTTTCGAATGGAACAACACTTCTGCACTTTCACGTTTTGCTGTTCCTTTTCGAAATGGAACAACACTTCTAACTTTCACATTTTGTTGTTCCTTTTTGAATGGAACAACACTTCTGCACTTTCACGTTTTGCTGTTCCTTTTTGAAATGGAACAACACTTTTGCACTTTCACATTTTGCTGTTCCTTTTCGAATGGAACAACATTCCTGCACTTTCACGTTTTATTGTTCCTTTTCGAAGCAATAACACTTCGACACTTTTCATTTTTGTTGTTCCTTTTCCAAAGGAACGGCACTTGTGTTTTTGTTGTTCCTTTTCCAAACGAACGACACTTTTTATTTTCGTTGTTCATTTTCCAAAGGAACGACACTTGCATTTTTTTGTTCCTTTTCTAAAGGAACGACACTTTTAGTTTTTGCTGTTCTTTTTTCCAAAGGAACGACATTTGTATTTTCACACTTTTTTGTGTCTATTTTTGTTTTTTTGGTATGCATTTTCTTTGCTATTCCCTACACAGAACACCACTTTCTTTTTGAGTGTTTTTGCTGTTCCTTAAAAAAAACAACACTTTGGGAGTATTTTTAAGAGCAACCCTTCCTTTGTCTTGTGGGATTATTCCTAGTTCATCTCAACCACATTTTCCTGATTCTCTTTCATGGCATGAAGTACACTACTTTTATGAGGACAAGAATTATGGATTCTTTTGAAGCGAGTTATTATCATTTAAGTTATGATCTTTAACAGGACAATTCCATGATGATAGATTCTTTTCAAAAAGGACACAATTATTTATATACTACTTTACTGCATTGATTCTTGTTGAACATGACATTGATTGATCATCTTAATACCATGCTGGTTCCACCCTTTTGGTTATAATCTGCTCTGTCTGTAATAAATGAGATTATGGGTATATTTTTTTTTTCTATTGACGTGTTCAACTTCTTCCACCATCCCTGCTCTTAAGAAGTACTGAGCCTCCCTCTTTTTATCATAAAAATGTGTAATAACAACAAAATTTTGTTCGCAGATGGAGGATAGGGTGTCTCATTACGAGTCAGCCTACCATGTTCATAAGGTTGTAACAAAGTGACATTCCCATTATGGCCACCACACCAGAGTTATGATCCATTGGATAGCCAAATTATCCTTGGAACAGGAGGTCTCATCATGAGCCATCCTGATCACTTTTAGTACATCCCAGTGAATGGAAGTGTGGTTATCTGGTTACCATGCCAGCACACTGATCTCTTCTGTAGAATAGCATTGGCACTCTCCATTTATAAATTGAGGATCCTGGCTCATATGGGTTAAAAAGCAACCTTGCCGAGGCTATGGATGCTCGCTGGCAGCAGCGGCTCTGCTTATGGTATTGAAGTTATATCTTTTCGTCAATTATTATTATAATACCCTTTTCTTATTTTTTTTTATCAAAGAAGTAATTTCCTTAACTTTTTCCGTGTTTTGAACCTTTATGCATGAGAAATTGTTTTACGATCAATCACATCATTTTCAGCTAGAATACAGTCAGAAAAGCATCCTTTTAACATATTGTTGTCCTTTTTCATTTTGCATAAACTATCATCAATCCAAAGCGTCATATCTCTTATTCATAAAAATCTTTACACACTTTGCTCTCAATATAACCATAACTTTCATCGTCCTATCATTGATAAGTGTACTCTGCTTCATTTACTGTTGTATTGGTCATTCCCTTGCCTTGCCGTCAGCCCAACACCTTTCATATGATTTATGGTCATGGGATCCCTTTTCCAATTGGAGGGGGGATTGTATGCATTATGGGATTGCATGTGATATGATTACTGCACTTTTCCATACCTTGTTGATTTGACAACATATTAGTATTGCATGTATACATAAGTTCTAATTGAAATTTTTGCATGCATCTTATCTGTTGCTATTCAAAGCTAACACTATGGATTCAAGCACATTGTATGCAAAATAATGCTTTGTTTACAGGAGAATAACACATATGGGTAGAATTCTATTCGTAGCATGACCACACTATTGCAACTAACAAAAGCGGCTCGAGCAACTTGCGAACCTGAACCATTCTTCAGACATTATGTGCTTACCTGGATTTCACCTTTTGCATCCCTTTCAGCACCAACTGTGTCTACATCCGCTTCAACAACTATCAATACATATATGTCATTTCACATTTTTCTTTTTGGAGGTAAAAATTGAGGTAAAATAGCATAATTTTCTAATTTATTATGAATTTAGGAGAATTTAATGAAAATCCATTTTGAGCATTATTTATCATTCTTCATTTCACATCTTTACCACTTCCCCTTTTTTCAGCAGCATATCATTTCTGAGTGTGGGGGAGTGTTCCTTCATTTCTTTCTTATGACCACGTCATTCATATTCTTTATCATCCATTGCTATTCTTCTTCATTCTCAACAGCTCTCTTATTCCATGTTGTTTTACACCAAGCATAGACTTCAACAGATAGTAGCAACCACCTCTATTTGTTTTCTAGCATCGCATGAGGGCATGCTAATTTTTCAGAGCGGGGGAGGAATTGCTACGCATGATGGATGTTTTCTATTTTCTTTCTCATTTAAAGCATACAATTTCAGTGTAGATATTGATTTCCATAATATTTTTAAAACTATGAACTCAATTCTTGTTATCTCTAGGAAACACAGACATACTATTAAAATATACAAACCCAGATCATTTAAAGTTAAATTGGTTCAGAAAATTTCGGAAATCATGCGCTTTCACCTACAACCATTTTGTTTATATCTCATGATCCGTGCATCAAAAAAATCCCATTTTTGGATCATAGAGGCATTCATATATTACAAATCTATTTGCAACATTTCAACAAAATCTGGTTTGTAGTTTTTGGGAAAATGGTTAATGAAGGTTGTTGTTATTTATATTATATTTTGCTGCAACTTAATTGTTATGCCTTCATCCAGATTCCTAAAATTGAATATTCATTAATTGAGGAAGAAGTCATTTGTTCTATCCATTTCATGAGTTGAGATGAACATATTTTCTTTATTGCTTGGTTACACATGGTTTTTGTCTTTGGGTTGCATGAAGACATGCAATATATTCAGTTTTCGTTGCATGAGGACATGCAACATATTGAGTGTGGGGGTATGTTGGGCCGTTAATATGCCATTATTATTATCACTTTTGAACACTTATCCCGCCCATTTCCACTATTCTTCATCATATCATTTGTTATAATTTATTATTTAAATCCATTTTATAACTTTTTGATGCTCTTATGGATGAATATTATTTATTCTCCTTTATTTCTAATAAATTGATGATTATGAATTATTTTATCAATTATAGTTCTAATAAGTTGGTTATAACATTATTCACCATTTTTAGCCTCCAAGGTAACTTCCAGATTGAAGATTTGATTTTTAAAAGTGCCAACTCAGAAATTCGCTGGAATAAGGAGTGACAGTTTTGCGGTTGTGATTTTGAGCAAATGAAGATGAATCTAAGAAATCTGGAACATGGGTTTTGTCCAGAACGGGCCCAATAAACTTTAAAATTGAACGGTTTGCCCAAATTCAGCTTTTATGGAGCGAAACGCAGGGTTCTTTGAGCATGATTTTCTCAGATTTGTTGTTGCGGCTGTCCTCCAAATCTCAGCTGCAAAGCCAAATTCGTCTTGCTTTTGTTGAGAGATGAAAGGAAATATATTTTCTTGTTGATCAAATGGTTAGAA